>PVKA01010842.1:0-62981 GCA_004027165.1 Ctenomys sociabilis
CCATGAGCTGAGCCGGGCGTGGTGGCGCATGCCTGTAATCCCAGCACTCGGGAGGCTGAGGCAGGAGGATTGTTGTGAGTTCGAGACCAGCCTGAGCTACAAAGTGAGCTTAAGGCCAGCCTGAACTGCATAGTGAGACCCTGTCTCAAAAAGACAAAAAAAAAAAAAAAAAAAAGACCATGAGCCACCCAGGACACTCGTATTTATTCATTACATCTGAGTCAAGGATAATGAATTTAGGGCCATGGTTTTCTGGGAACAGTACTGGTGAATGCAGTGGGCTAGGAAGAGTGAAGCATTCATGCAAGGATGTGGACCCAGATAAGAGAGCCAGTGAGAAAACAGAAGTTTCCCCAGATTTCCATCTCTAGCAGATCTTTTAAAAATTTTTTAATCTTTTTAAAAGAGAGTACAAATTAGAACTGAAACAGAAAAAGTTACAAGTGATACAGATTTTCACTTAGCAAAGTAAAATGAATTTCACAGTATTTGTTGTAATACACAGTGCTGTCTTCCAACCAGTTGTTATTCATATACCAAATACATGCATGCAAAATTTGAAGAAGAAAGAAACAATGAAAGAAATGTGTAAGAAATTAAGAAAACAAAAAGGAGAAACAATTGAAAAACTAGATGAAGTGAATTAAAGAATTAACTCTTCCTGTCCATAGATGAGCAGAAAAGCACAGTACAGTTGTCCAAACCATCTTGCTTACATACATAGATATATCTCTTTCCCTACTCTCTTCTTGTCCTTCTCCTCAACTCAGTAACTCTGTGCTTTTGAGTAAGTTCATTTTCCTTAACCAGAGTGTAGCATACCCTACAGGTTCTCACAGTAAGGAGACAATATGATGTTTGCACATATGGGTCTGATATTTCACTTAAGACTGTTCTGTAGTTGTATCCATTTACTGACAAGACATTCCAATTTGTCCTGTTCTATAGCTGAATAATACTCCATTGTGTAAAAATACCACATCTTCCTTATCATCCTTCAGTTGATGGGCACCTGGATTGTTTGCAGGATTTTGCAGTCTTTGAGCACTCTGTAGCAGTCATGGCAGTCTCTAGCCCAAGGACTTCCACCCTGACCGGAAAAGAGCAGGCACTTCTGCATCCCAGTCTGGTTCAAGGATAGGACAAGATCAAACAGGGATGTCCCCTAGACTCAAGTTAAAATTCATGGTCCCCAGTACCTACCCCAAAATTTAAAAAATTCTCTCACATCATAGAGGAACCACGTTTTAAGAATATTTACCAATGTGATAGTGACACATTGTTATACTATTTTCACTTAAGCCTTCTTCACCTTAACCAACATACTTGATTATGTCAATCACATAGTGGACCCAGAAGCTAGATAAGACCAAACTTTTAAAGCTTCTTTTCAAAAGTAAATGAACAGCTGGAAGGAAGTGCTTGTCACAGATCTCATGTGGTGCACTGACTCATGCATCTATACCCAAGCAAATTCTAGTGGACATTTTTCAATGATAAACATCAATTCTGAGAACATTTACATGGTCCTCCACTCATTCTGTTAGTCTTTATGTTTGCCTAGTTCTAATTTTTAAATTAATAGAAGTTCCTGCTGAGATTTTGAGGGCTGGGGAGATAGCTCAGCAGTCTACATGTTTGCCTAACAAGAGCAAGGATTTGGGTTTGATCCCTAATATTGCATGCTTAGCCAGCCCCAGAACCTGGGTAAGCTGTGCTGTCCTGAAACTAGGCATGGGAAGGCACACCTGTAATCTCAGTGCTGAGGAGGCTGAGACAGGAGGACCATTATGAGTCTTAACTGCTTAGTGAGACCATGTATCCAATTTAAAAAAAGAAAAAATTCAAGAAATAAAAAAGTGTAGATCAAATTAGCCATTCAAAACCCCACTATTCATTTTAGCATATTTTGGTATTTTTTACATGTTTAAGATTTGCAATTTCATATCTTCTTTTTGCATTTAATTTTATACTCTTAGGATTTTCCTAGTCATCGAAAACACCTAACAAGCACAGTTTTATATGAGAAATGAGTATTTTTTCATTTCCTATTCTCATATATGAATAATTCATGTTAGTTTGCAGAAATTCCAAATAATACCTAAGTGTATATAGCAACCGTAATCTACACATGGAAATAACTACAGGAAAATTTAGTGCATATGCTTCCGAAATTTTAGCATGCAATTAAACTACATGTATATGTGCAATGTTGGGAGCACACTTCTTGTATAGTTTGTCATTCTGCATTTTGCACTTAATACATCTTAGATATCTTGCAGTCTATCATGTGCATCTTTATTTACTCTTTGCCCTTTTAAATAGCAACCCAGTACTATACAGTAAAGGAACAGTAATGGTTACGTGATATTGCACTGAGTGGAAATTTTCTAATGATTTAACCTTTCCTCCTTGTGCACTCCTAGCCTTCTGTGATGAAGACATTTTTTCTTGACTCAAAAACCTAAGATCAGAAAACTAAAAACAATGCTGTGGTTAAGTATAAGTACCTCAGAAAGTGTTGACCACATATGAATTTTTGCCTTGAAATAGAGGCCTGCTGCAGGAATTATTTATTTATAACATGAAAAGCCTTAAGTTTCTTGATGAATATTACACAGTTTCTGTAATTTCATTTCTAAATTGTCTTTGGTATTTTTTGGTGTAAAATGTTTGTGTTTATACCTTGTGGTTACTTTTAAATATACTATATCCTAAGACTCCTTTAAAATTTAAATTTTTAGTTTTGTCATTTCCTTTGGAGATACTGGCTATGCTTTTATAAACTTTAGTTTGAATTTAGAAAGACAACTAGGTACATAGCTGACATATGGATGCAATTTGCTTGTACATCAAGTTAGTGATGGCTTCTAGCTTTATCTTTTGTCAATTTTTAGGTCTTTCAGGAAAGTTCATAACATAAAATATAAGGTTGTTCACCCAGAAGTATGAAAGTAGTCTCCAGGAAGTGCACTACTTTCATTTTGTAGCAATATCATACGTTAGGCACAATTTTACTTATAAATATGTTCAAATCTAAGGTCTCTCCCAAACTTCTTTGAAATGTGGGCATTCTGAGCTAAAATTTCATGAGATCTTTGATCAGGGAGTTACTTTTCACCTCAGTTCAACATTAATTTACTTGTAAGCAAACACAATACAGCAATGCTATTTCTATCCTAAGAACATATGCATGTTGTTCCATTAGTAGTAATATTTTCATCAGAACATTGTTGAATGGTAGCAAGTGATAACATTTGTAGGCAGTAATCAAAGACTTGACAGCTTTCCTCACCACTAACATTCTCTCTTCTAGGAGGCAAGAGATGTAAATTGAATGGAACACTTCAGAAAATAATTATTACCCAATACTTGCTCAAACACCAATGTAGAGTCGAATTACTTCTTCGAAAACAGACAAAATGATTACCTGATATTGTTATATATATCCTATTGCTTCTGTTCTGTAGGTGACAAGCATATAGAGAATGGAATGAAATACAATTATGCAAATTTTCTTATCTTACACAGACAAAATAAAGAGTACTCCTGTGAGAATTTCTTCAACTTCCTTCTATGCACCTAGAATTGACCAGCATCCATTCTCACCTGTTCTCATGAATCACGAAGGCAGAGACACCTTTCTCCTATCTAGCTGAATGTTCTCTTTTCCTCTAGGAATAGGATACTGTGCATCCATCAGAACTCCTATATCTTCTGTTCTGGACAGAAGACTATTGAAGTCTCTTGAAAGATTCAGTTTCTGTACTTCTTTTCTTTTGTGTTTTAAAGAACCTTGCCTGCCACTTAGGTAGGGTTTTAGAAGAAAATGAAAAGAGTGAAATGTGCTTCATTTCCTATCTTTTATACTTTATTTTTTGATACAGGATTTTACTATGTAGTTCAGCCAGGCTTCTAACTTAGCATCTTCCTGCTCCAGCCTCTCAAGGGATGGGATCATAGTCATGGCCATGGCACTGGGTTTAATCTGCCCTTCTTTGTCCCCTCATACCATTGAAATTGTTTTCATTAGGTTCATCAACAACATTCTTGTTAAATTCACTGGACACCTGTAATTGGTATCCTAGTGATCCACTATGCGACATTTAGTAGAAGCATTCTCTGCAAATACTTTCCATAGACTTCAACGAGATGGTGCCACATTCTTCAGCTGCCATGATGAAATATCTGGGCATCATCCTTCATTTTTTCTCCTGCCTTCTAAAACATCCAGTCCATCAGCTTCTGTCACTTTCATTATCTAAAAATTTCTCCATGCACCACTTCTCCTCTCTAACTGACTGATATATTTCTTAGTCCCTAGTATGATTGACAACAGCAGCCAGTGTAGTACACAATACAAACTTCATCATGTCACTTGTACGTTTAAAACATTTCAGGGTTTTCCATTGCCCTCAGGCCAATACCTAAACTAAACACTTGATAAAAGTCTCTTTGTAATCTGACCTTTGTATTTATCTCTGGCTTCTTCTTCTTCTTCTTTTTTTTTTTTAATTTAGTACAGGGTCTACAGGGTCTCACCAGGTATATGGATTTGTAGTGATTGTCCTGTTTACAGCCTCTGGAATGCTGGGATTACAGGTGCGTGCCACCATGCCCAGAGTCAATCATCATCTCAGCACACCCCAGGGGCAGGGATAGCACAGCAGGCCTAGGGTTCAAACCATTGGCCCCTGAACTTTCATCCAAATAGCTCAAGCAGTCTGAGCTATTTGGTCAGCCCTTGGTTTCAGTTCTTGAGCTTCCAAATTATATCCAAGAATTTTGAATTAACTAGTACTGATTTAAAAGGCTAATTTCTCTTCAAACCTGGTATTAGTTTTCCTTGCCTGGAATCCTCTTCTCATGTCTTCTTTTACCCTAATGCACATCAATAACCAAGTAACCTTTGTTCTTCATGTTCAGCAGTCCTTCACTTTTGAATCTTCCCAATATTTCCTAAACCACTCTAGGTAACCTCCCATGTGTCCTATTGCCATCCTGGAACATTTATCTCAGTTGTTTTGACCTATGCTCCCAGCCAAGCCTGCTCTACCATTTTAAAGATAGTAATCATGAAAGTCCACTGTTTGTTACATAGCAGGTATTGTAGTTATTCTGTTTTCTATCTTCCACCCAGACCTCATTTACTGCAGTTTATTTTTCAGGTTATCTGCTTGCTTACATACTGGGGAAGCTGACCCTTGCAAACATCTAGGCTTCTTTGCCTTTTTGACCTTGGCTGGGTTTGGTCAGGGGAAATGCAGGAAAAGAAAACAGTAAGGATATTTATTCTCTACCTCCTACTTTTACATCTTATTGAAAATGTAGCTATCTCATTAATCTCACCATAGGTACATTCTACCCTTCTCTGCCCTCTTCTGTGCCTGACAAGATTGTTCTATGTGGACAGTATCTATAGGTTTTCATGAGCTCTTGCTTCCAATTGGATGTAGTGAATAGAATTCTGAGGAAAGCGAGTTTATATTTATTTCCCTGGAGCAGGAACGTGGGTTGCTTATGTTCTTCAGTCGGAGGCTACAGCTCCTGCCAACGAGCCTTCTAGCTAGCAGTTTATTTGCATTCCATTTATTGCATCCTTACACTGGATCATTAGGCCTCAAGCTAGTGGTAACTCCACATGACAAAGTTCTGGGAACTGCATTGTTCTACCTTTGTACATTATGTAAAATTTCCTCTTTCTGGTATACAATCGTATTTGAGTATTTACCACCATAAACATGAGATGTACTTTCCCATCATTCTCCAAATTCTATCATGTAGGAAATCTTCCAAACCCAATATCTGACAATCACTGATTTTCTGTATCTCAAGTTTTACATTTTTCAGCAAATCACATGATTAGAAGCACGTAGTCTTTGAAGGCTGGCTTCTTTCCCTTACCAAATGCACCAGATTATCATTTATTTGTTGTATAAGTCAAGTTACCTCTTCTTTATTTCTGAGTAGTTTTCTGATATATAGATGAATCAGAGTGTGTGTACTAATTTACTGGTTTGAAGATATTTGGGTTGTGTCCTATTTGGGATGGTTATGAATAAACATTTATGTATAAGTTTTTATGTGAGCAAAAATATTTTTCTTGAATGAATTCATTTCTCTTGATCAAGTTGAGGAAGAGATTGAGATATCAAGGGAACTGAAGTTCAGAATAGACTGGTTTATACAATAGGAATAAAGGCCAAGGCAGGCAACAAATACTTGGTCAGAAACCAAGCTCCAGCAAGGTGATGGTGGAAAAGAGGGACAGAGAGATAGAGGACAGGTGAGTCTCAGGTATCCCATCTGCTGTCTCGTAATTGCAGTTTTCCAAAGAGGTCATGAGTCAAGGGTGCACACAAACAGCTGCAGGAGAAGCAGTTGATGATCTCAGAATGAGTTTTTTTTCCCTCAGCCTTGAACTCTACCCATAGCCCATCTCATTTTAGTTGTGTTGCTTAGCCCCTTCTTTTACCGTCAGCTTCTCTGTTCTTCTAAAATGTGTTCTTTACCTTTGGTTTCATGCACCCCCATTTATTGTTCCTTGGCTGCTGTTAGCATTTGGCTGATCCCTAGACAGCTCCTTCTGTGCCCAACCTGCCTCCATTAGCTGTGGCTCCATTCTGTCCTGGTTGGAGGGCAGGCATGTGACACTGCAGTCACCCTCACCAAGCACACACAGAAAGTAAGCATGGAACTGCATGAGTTACATAGATTCATGACAGTGGTGACAACAAAGAAAATAATATTTAGTTCTCTTATTTATTGAACACTTTGTGTCAGGCACTCTACCAAATACATTATAGGGAATAATTAGATTTTCACAACACTTTATTAAGTAGCTATGACTCTTATGCTGTCACTTCATAGATGAGGAAATGGAGGTACTGAGAAGTTGTAACATCCTTACTGAGCAAGTACTGTAAGGGGTAGAACCAGAATTGGAGCCTAGGATATCTGGCTTTGGGACACTTAAACATCTGTACTGATGTTATTGCTCAAAAATGATACATAGAAGGGTTAGTAAAACTTCTCACTCTTAATACATTGCTTTTCTTGGAGAATAATCCCTAGCTATATGCTATCTCCAAATGTAGATGCCAAGTAGGGCTATAAAGTATGCAAATTATATGGTTCTCATCTTGAAAAATTTACCAGCAATAAATATATATACAAAATATCTTTACTTTGAGGATGAATCGAAGATAGGAGTAGTTTACAAAGTGTTTTAGTTGTTCAGCTGTGTAATGAGCCATCATACAGCTGGCTAAAGTTACCTCAAATACAGTAGTAAAGCATGTAATCATCAATGCTAAATTAATTCTTTTTTCATCTTTTCTTCCCTCTTTCCTTCCCTCTTTTCCCTCTTTCTTTCCTTCCCTCCCTCTTCCCCCCTTTTTCTTGCTATTCTATCCTTACCGGCATAACACTTGTATATATTTCCATAGCTTATTTCAGTTAGTTATAAGAACATTGTAAGCATTCTTATAAATTTAGAAGAAGTATACTTAAACTGAAAAGGCTTAGATAAATTTTTGAAATCTTGATATTTAAAAATAATTGTCCTTTTTCACAATGGAGTTGCTGCAAGAGCACAGGTGTAGGGAAAACCACCATTAAATCCAAGCCAACTGGAGAAAGGAGAAGACTCACATTAATATAGTTGTCATCAGATATGTGGACACTGGCAAGTCCACCACCACCGGCCATCTGATCTACAAATGCTGTGGCATTAATAAAAGAACCATTGAAAAATTTGAGAAGGAGGCTGCTGAGATGGGGAAGGGTTCCTTCAAGTATGCCTGGGTCTTGGACAAGCTGAAAGCTGAGTGTGAGCGTTGTATCACCATTGACATCTCCCTGTGGAAATTTGAGACCAGAAAGTATTATGTGACCATCACTGATGCTCCTAGACACAGAGACTTCATCAAAAATGTGATTACAGGCACATCTCAGGCTGACTGTGCTGTCCTGATGGTTGCTGATGGCATTAGTGAATTTTCAAAGCTGGTATCTCCAAGAATGGGAGATTCGTGAGCATGCCCTTCTGGCTTACACCCTGGGTGTGAAACAACTAATTGTTGTTGTTAACAAAATGGATTCCACAGAGCCAACCTACAGTCAGAAGAGAAATGAGGAAATTGTTAAGGAAGTCAGCACCTACATTAAGAAAAATGGCTACAACCCTGACACTGTAGCTTTTGTGCCAGTTTCTGGTTGGAATGGTGACAACATGCTGGAGCCAAATGCTAATATGCCTTGGTTCAAAAGATGGAAGGTTACTCGTAAAGATGGCAATGCGAGTGGAATCACACTGCTTGAAGCTTTGAATTGCATCCTTCCACCCACTTGCTCAATTGACAAGCCTTTTCTGCTACCCCTCCAGGATGTCTACAAAATTGGTGTTATTTGTCCCTGTGGGCCAAGTCAACACTGGTGTTCTGAAACCTTGAATGGTGGTCACTTTTGCTCTAGTCAGCATCAAAACTGAAGTCAAGTTTGTTGAAATGCACCATGAAGCTTTGAGTGAAGCTCTTTAGGGGACAATGTATGCTTCAACCTCAAGAATGTGTCTGTCAAAGATGTCCAGCTTGGCAATGTTGCTGGTGACAACAAAAATGATCCACCAATGGAAGCAGCTGGTTTCACTGCTCAGGTGATTATTCTGTACCATCCTGGCCAGATCAGTGCTGGCTATGCCCCTGTCCTGAACTGTCACACAGCGAACATTGCTTGCAGTTTTGCTGAGCTAAAAGAAAAGATTGATCACTGGCCTGGTAAGAAGCTGGAATATGGGCCCAAGCTTTTGAAATCTGGTGATGCTGCCATTGTTGACATGGTTCCAGGCAAGCCCATGTGTGTGTTGAGAGCTTCTCTGACTATCCACCTCTGGGTCATTTTGCTGTGTGTGGTATGAGATAGATGCTTGCTGTGGGTGTCATCAAAGCTGTGGAGCTGGCAAGGTCACCAAGTCTGCCCAGAAAGCTCAGAAGGCTAAATGAATATTATCCCTGCCACCTGCCACCCCAGTCTTAATCAGTGGTGGAAGACCGGTCTCAGAACTATTTCTCCTAATTTAAGTTTAACAGTGAAAGACTGGTTAATAATAACAATGCACCGTAAAACCTTCAGAAGGAAAGGAGAATGTTTTGTGGACCATTTGTGTGTGTGTGTGTGTGTGTGTGGCAATTTTTAAGTTATAGGTCTTTAAAATCAATACTTTTCAATGGAAATAACTTGACCAAAAGTCTGTCACAGAATTTTAAGACCCATTAAAACAAAGTTTAATGAGATAAAAATAATTGAATATTTTTCTCTTTTAATAAAAATACCATAACAAAGGCACGAAAGAAACCCTGACTTGCTGTTTTTTGTTGACTTATGCTAAGTAAACAGATCAAAACAATTTCTAAGTAGCATGACAATGATCTATACATAAAAGAATATTCTTAAATGCTTAAAAGTACTTGAAAATATTGACCTAAAATAGTATAAACAGGTTCCATGATATGTTCTGAAAATGTTCATATATTTAGCACTTTCTTTAAAGATGGTGTAAACATTATTGTGGTCTTCTGATTCATTACAAGAGCAGCGTTAGTGGAGTGTGGATTAAAGAGGCCCCATTACCTGTCCAGCATTCCATACTGGTAAGGGGAAACATGCGGGAGGGCACTGTGGAACTGTATCTCAACACACTGCAGTGTACGGCCTCCATGGCAGGTTCATGGGGCCAAAAGGACAGGGGTGCCCAGGAGTATGTTTAGCAGCACAGAGGACCCCTTTGTGGTAAGGAAACCACAGAAAATGGAAGCCAATTTCACAAAAAAAGAAGGAAAAACAAAACTTAGGTTTGTAACATCATAATTTCATTTGTTTTTTTATTCGGTACCAGGGATCAAACTCAGGACCTTACATTTGGCAGACAAGCACTAATGCCACTGAAATATATCCCCAGCCAACAACACCATTTTGATTGTGCCTGCAAGATAGCTCAGCAGATGAAGTGCCTGCTTAGGCAAGCACAGGGGCCAGGGTTTGATCCCTGGCACCACATACTGGACTGGCCGTGGTCCCAGGGCATGTGGAGCTGGTGATTGAGTCCAGGTGTGGAAGTGCATGCTTGTAATCCCAGCACTGGGAGGCTGAAAACAGGAGGATCGCTACAAGTTTGAGCTGCGTAGTAATATCCTGCACACACACAATTTTTTTCCCCCCATTTTTAGATGAATTTCATGCTTGTGTGAACTTCTGGAAGGCCCATCATGATTTCCAGCATGTTTTCTCCAGCTCTCCACCTAATTCCCCATTCTGCATTAACCCCACATGATTCCATTTTGCTAAAAATGTTATCTGTAGTTCTGTGTTTACACAAGGAATGAACCCAAAGAGGAGTTGGGATTTGGGGGTTTTGTCTTATAAGCATCTCTTCAGGCCACCTCCAGCATGCACACACAGTGAAATTACACTCAGCAGGTAACCTGCCTTCACAGCCAACTCAATCAGCTTTTAGATAAAATATAGAAAGGCAAAATGGTCAAACAAAACTATTCTACTTGCCCACGAGAAGATAGGGAGATTTGAGACATGCTAAAATTGTCAGATTTAAAATCAAAATGAGAACAACATTCTTTTTTTTTTTAGCTTTATTTTATTTTTATTAGTCCATGTTCATGACACAAAATGATCATATTCATCATGGATAATTTGTACCTGTACATATTATACTTTAATTCTTTTTTCTCATGCCTTGCCCCTTCCTTAAGTCCTTCATACCTTCTCCACTTGCAAAAGCGTTGTTTCTATTTCTTCCTTCCATTCTTTCTTTTTAATTCCCTTTTCCTCCCTTCCATTTCTCCTCCCCCTCCCTTGTTCCACCTCCCACTTGAATGCATTCTACCAACTTCTCCATGTGGCTGCTCCATTTCGCTCCTTACCTACCCTTTGACTTTCTCACACACAAAAAAAGAACAATGTGATGTTTAACCTTGTGTGTCTAATTTATTTCACTTAAAATGGAAGGGCTCAGATGAGAATGGCTATCATAAGGAAATCAACCAACAACAAATGTTGGAGAGGTTGTGGGGAGAAGGGAACACTTCTCCACTGCTGGTGGGAATGTAAATCGCTACAACCATTGTAGAAATCAGTGTGGAGACTCCTCAAAAGAGTAGGACTAGAAATCCCATTCAAGCCAGCTATCCCCCTACTAGGAATTTTCCCAGAGGACATGAAAACATTATATCATAGTGATACATGTGTACCTATGTTTATAGCAGCACAATTTGTGATAGCAAAATTTTGGAAAGAACCAGGATGTCTGTCACATGAGAAATAGCTGAAAAAGATGTGGTATTTCTATATAATGGAGTATTACTCATCTATTAAGAATGAAATACTTGAAGAATTTATATTGAAGTGGATGCCACTTGAATTCATAAATGAAATGAACCAGACACACATGTTCAAATATCATATAGTCTCCCTAGCATAAGAAGTGAAAAGAAGAAATACAAATAGAAATGTACAATAACAACTCAAAACAATTGAGTCAGATAAGACAAAGTGAATGGCATGTGCTGCAGGGTACTAATCAGCTTTTTTTCTGGATGGTTAACAACCTAAGTTCACAGATCAAAACTGGAGAAATATAAGAGCCACAAGGCCAGCCAAAATTTTGGCCCTAGCCTTTCAAGTTCAGCGAATACTCAGGACATAGGTGAACCTGTACTGCAACATCATGAAACTCAATTGAGCCCCAAATTTTCTGAACAAGGAGATTATGGAGCCACAGAGGAAAGAGACTGATGTTCTATAGTGTGCCTGGGGAGAGTCACATGGAGAGAAAACTCTCTCAGGCTCTCAGAGAGAGCAAACTGGTCAAGCATTGGCCGTGACTCATCCACATGGAGGACATAGACAAACGATCTGCAGTATAAGGTACAGGACTACAAGATAAACCCTGAGGGGACTTCACTGACCTCATCAGAAGCAAAAACTACATGTTTTGGTATATAGGTCTCGCTGTATCTTGGTCTTAACCATCCAGCAGAATAGTATAAAAACAAGGTATACAAGGAGGGGCCATAATAATAAGTTGAGCTGTAAATGGCTATGGTTGACAATTTCTTCAGATAACTCACTATTGTTGTGGAATTCTGGACTGTGTTGGATTGTGTCACCAAGTTTAGGCACCTAAATTAGTTGAATGACAATGGAGTGCCCATCTTTGACAGGTCTATGCAAGGGAAGGGTATAGAAAGGAAGAATCATGATGTGTGTGTATGGACCGTACAGTTGGGATAGATAACACTGTGCTTCTACATAATTTTATGAGAAGCAAGATTTGTACTAATGGTGGTTGGACAGGATATTATGTTGGTTGTACTATGGACCACCACTAGGAAGATAATAAGGCAGAAAGTATTAATTATTGAATCTGTGATATAATTCAGGTATAAAAATATGATAAGTAAACAGCTACACTCTCTTAATTTACTTATAAGAAACATCTGCTATAATAATGTCTGTAAGTATAATATCATGTATGCACCTTGTACCAAAACATTATGAAAACAGTTTGCAATGTATTAATTTATCAAATCTGTCTTGTTAAGGTGTCTTAAAACTGTCTCATTGATATTTGTACTTCAATAAAATTAAAAGAGAAATGGAAGGTTTCGGCACCCTCGTGTTTCCTGTGCCTACCCAGAGCCACAACATCACAGAGGCAGTAGTACCATAGAGGGAGGGAGGGTATGAGCCCAAGTAGGTGCAGGTTCACCAAGCTGTAGACAGCAGCCTCCACCTTGGTGGAATAATTGTGACAAATCTGAGAGGTCACAGCTGATTAGCAATAAAGAACTACACACAAAAGATGGTGTAGGCAGGTCCTTGGAGGAGGAGATGGGTGAGAAGATGGTCCCGAAACTTGTAACTGGAAGATGGATGGAAGATGAATTAGGGCGTCCTGGGTCTGTTAGGTCTAAATGCCATTGAAGCAAGAGGTAGGTCTTGAATTCATCCTTTTACATAAAGAATATCTCAAGCTTATCCTCCTTCATGGTACAGTAGTACTCTATTGCATATAAAAGTTATGTTTCTTTTATCTTTTTATCCACTAATGAATATATAGGCTGTTTCCAAAATTTAGCTGTATTGTGTTTCTATAAACATGGGTATACATATTTCCCATGTATACGTGTATCCATACATTGTGGTATGATTCCTTTAACTCTTTTTTTTTTAATTTATTTGGTACAAGGTTTATAGGACCTCACTGTGCACATCAAACTCATAGTGATCCACCTGTGTTCAGCCTTCCAAGAGCTGGGATTACAGGCATGCACCACCATGCTCATTCTCAGTGTAACCCCAGCCACTGTGCTTTGCCTAAGTAGGCACCTTGGTCTACTGAGCTCTCTGGCAGGCCCTTGATTTCTTTAACTTTCTGGAAGGTACTGAGAAGTGAAATGGTTGGTTAAAATGAGACAACATCCAAGCTGAAGCTAAAGACGAGAGCTCCTCCTCAAAGCAGAAGCCAGTATATTTTCCTCATTTGCCTTTTATCCCAGGTGGGCAATGTCCCCCACCCCCAGGATGGGTCTTCTACACCCTATGTAGCATCACTGAGCAGAAGTGTGTCTCTCAAGTTGACACGGTCCACCAACCATTACAAACACTCTTCCTTTTATCTGCCACAAAACAAATCTCACACTACGTATAACCAAGTACCTTGTTCTCACAGCATAATCATAAGCATCAACTGTAACTCATTTCCCCTTTAAGTGACCATCCAGCCATATGAAAACCATGTATCTACCCAATAGAACAGGTCACTTTTCTTAAGCCGTGTGCCTGTATATGCAGGCATGTGTGGGTGAGAGATGCAGAGAGACAGAGCCTGAGAAGGAAGAGAGACTGTGTGTTGGAGAAGGGACTTTCCAAATCAACACACATTTCTTCTCATTTGGATAAGGACTGCATCGTAGGCTGCTAATGTATTATTTTTATTTGGTCACAATTTGCATAAAGAGCCATGTACAATGCCAAGAAAATTTTAATCATATCTTCACAATCTTTATACTCATCTTAACCATCTGATTACTTATTCATGTTAATATAATTATTTTCAAACTCTCTTCTCCTGCCATATAAATCTACATCATTGTAAAATTTCATATAGCTAGTATACTTTTTATCTGAGCATCCTTCCATTGGCCAGTCTTCTGTACTCTAGGGGCACTGTATCTTGGGCTGTCCAAGTCTTGAGGGACTTTATTTCCTTTTCTCAGATAAGGAGTCATTTCTTGCCCACGTTCTTGCTTCCTTCACTGGCCAGCCTACATCTGCAGAGTCAAATGAAGAATAAAAATGTCTCACACTCTTTGTTCCACTTCAGGGCAACTGGGAAAAACCGTCCCAGCTTCATCTCAGCAACCGTGGGGTGAGCTGAGGCACTGCCCACATCACATGAAATGTCACTTTCTTGCTGCCTTCCTTTTCCCCATAGATGTTGGCCCTCGGGGATCTGCTTGATATGTCTTCTGCCTGTGAATGCCCATTTCACAGTACTCTGTGGAAAGCAGCAGCAGCACACTCTAATTTGTCACTCGTTCCTAGAATATCCTACAACAGTTGAGCTCGAGAGTGTGTTTCTCACACCTCTTCTTGAGCTGCTCAGCCCTCCGTTGATTCCTTCCCACACTCCTCCCTGTCACATTCTGTGTGCCTCTGACCATTTCCTGGAATGCTGCTGGGGCTCAGGCAGCTCTTTGTCCTGTCCTGTCCTTATTCCATATGCTGTCATACACCAGAAGCTATACCAGGTCACACACACACACACCAAGTGTCTGTCAGAATTATTGAAGCATCACAGAGAAATGAAGCAATTACAAGAAAATAAAGTGGAGCCCAGAGTGCAAAGGAAAAAAGCACAAAGCTGCCACGCTTCTCACAGAGGGCCCCTCATGGATACACCCGAGGTCTTTATTTGTTCTGTAATTTCGAATCCTCTTCAGCTCCATTGTCTTCTCTTTCCAAACATCTCAGTGTATCACTTCCTCCTGCTTTGAGAAAATCCTACCCTCAGTCTATGGGATTTTTAGGACTGTCTCCCTTACTCCATTCCAGAGATTGTTAAACTGAGTTTTAAAGTCTGGGCATGAACTGGACCGCATGGCAGGGGCTCTGGTACTTCAGGTCTGTCCACCATGTGCTCTTACAGTGCAATGTCAAATGTGTGCTTTCAGGGTTCACGGTGATTCACTATTGAATCACCTCTAAGGGGCCAAAGAGAATTCTGAGAGCCAGTATCGTTGAACTCTGGACTTCCTGGCACCATGTAGCTAGGTCCATGTGGCTGTGGAGGATTTGCCATGTGTAAGCCAGCTCAGGGTGGATCTTATCTTCTAAGTCAGTTATCGTCCCTGTCTTATGCTCTATCCTCTAAAGTCATATACTGCCATTTCCCTATCCAGTCTTTTTGTTTTCATGGCTTTATGCTTAAGAAAAATCTTTTCATTTTAACTATTTAGAAGCTGAGATAAATACAGGTCAAATCTTCTCTATTTCACTCTGAGTTCCGAGTAATACAATTCTCCAAACAGTTAAAATTTTTCTTTACAGACTCTGAGTTTATAGTAAAATTGTAGAAAATCCTTAATTATAAAATATAGAAATTAATCTCTGAAAGTACTTTGCTGTAGTGTTAATACATTGGCTACTACTGAGTAGGCCAATGAAATAGGAGAAAGGAGGATTTCTTATAATTCCATATGAAATGTATTAAAATAGCATCATCAATTTAAGAGCTTTATATCAGTTTGCCTATAATTCTCCAGTCCTTCTTGCATTAATAGCTGCTTCATATTTTCTAGATTTCTAATTGAGAAAAATTAGCAAGAATTTTTTTTAATAACTTTTCTCTTAAGATTAATTTGTGTCTTCTGTGTCTTTTTTTTTTTTTTTTACCTCAGTCTTTGTGTCAGGACATAAAGTAGCATATTTTTTTAAAATCAGAGGTGCATCTCCTATTTCAAGGTGATAAAATATGCCTTTCTATGCCAAAGGTTTAGGGAAAGTTGTACTTCATTTTAGAGTATTAAATGTACATGTTTGGACAATGTACAGGGTAGTAGACAAGATACATACTTAATAAATAAATTGCAAATATAAAGTGCCATTTTGGAGCACTGAAATATGCAACTATTAAGAGGCAATACCCTGAAAAATATAATTTTTAGATTCTATTTTCCAAGGGTTTTATATTGACACTAAACAATTTTTGTTTAGGAACAAAAGATCAAAATCTCTTTTCAAAGAGTAAGAGTAAGAAGAGATCATTAATGATACTGGGGATTTACAGCACCCTGGAATTATTCAGCGAATGTCAAAACTCAGCTTTTTTAAAGGCATACAGAGAGGCTCATCCACAAAAGGTCCCTCCCCCTCCCACCTCACAAAAAGACTAAAGCAAAGCCAAAAATGAAAAACCAACTGGAGGAATAGGAAGGTATCACACAGTCCCATGCAAGCATAGTTAATTTAAACTTCCTTTTTCTCAGCACATTCAGGGACTAATCCCCATTCATTGAGTCACATTTATTCTGCTGCTTAGTTTTTGCAACTATTAAAGACTACTTTGATTTACGATTTTTGTGCTTTTTAAAAACTACCTTCCTTGTTTCCATTGTTAGTTTTGATGTGAACCACTATTCTACTGATAAAACCAAATGAGAGATGAACTACATTTTTTCTCTTTGTAATATATGGTAGTTAACTTCAAATCTGAATGTTCTGTTCCTGCAATCTACTACAGCTTCATTTTCACCTTTGATCCGCTATTCCAGATGGCACTGTTGGGACTCTGAACCTTCCACTCTTGAAGACTGGTAAGACTATTACTTCTTCAGCTGTGGCCTTTAAAACTCCGAAATGGAAAACATGTTTTTCTGTAACAAGTACTTCAAAAATAGATTTCCTTTTGTTGTTATTGTTGTTGTTTGCTTGTCTGCATTATAGTCCAGTAGTTATGATGTGCTTTATTTACTTAGTACTCCATTGTTGGACAGGTAGTCTAGCAACAAAGTGTAAATAATCATTGTTTTTGACAATGGTTGCTGCACTGCATAATGTTTTCTTCATATTAGTTGTTCACATTACCAGAAGTATGCATGCAAAATTAGGTTTTTTAAAAAATTTTTTGAGAAGGGTCTTCAGGATGTTCAGGGTCTCAGTACTAGATTGAACTTGTAGTGATCCTCCTGTTTATAGCCTCACAAGAACTGCAATTACAGGTGGCAAAATTAGTTTTTAAAGAAGTTATATGGAATTAAAAATGACAAGAAAAAAATTAAAGTATCAACTGCTACCCTTTGTAGACCAGCAGAAATCAGCAATACAATTAATAGATTGCTCTCTTGGTCCATAATTCATGTAATGTTATTAGAGGTTCCATTTCCGGGCAATTTGCTACTTGTCACATCAATACTACTATGATGGTAGATATACCCATCTAAGGGTTCTTAAGTATGGCCACATCTTACATTGAAACATACAAAAAGAGTGATTTCTTTAGCCAGTGAGACTAAAGCTTAGAGGAATATAAACACACCTCAGACACCTTCAATCAAACTAGGTGGGAAAATCCACCACCCTGAAATGCTAGGCTTTGCTGAGTATCTTGTTGTGCCTTAATGCAGTTACCCAGCCTTACTCTGGTGATAATGACATAGTTCATAGCAGCTGCCACCTGAACATGCTGCAGCTAATTGATTCAAAGCCTTATTCCTGTTACATGTGACATTAGCTTTTATTAAGTTCAAGCATGAAAACAGACGTAAAAAGAGTTGAGTAACTACTTATAGAGGTGTGGGCAGAATTAAAGGAGCTAAGTAGTAATGAAGAATTGCCTAGAAAACAGGTACTGCTGGTATTGCACCAATAGTAGCAAGTTCTTAAAATCCCTAGGTCCGAAGGACTGAGGCCCAAGAACTATTTAGCAGAACCCTGTGAGCCCTACAGCTTTGTGAGCATCAGGCTACAATAAATGCCAGGTGATGGTCCAGCAGGCAAATCTGCATATGTTGGTTCTGGGTAATGTAGCATCATCATCTCTCTCTCTCTCTCTCTCTCTCTCTCTCTCTCTCTCTCTCTCTCTCTCTTTCTCTGTCCCTCCCATTGACTAAACCCAAGCAGGCCCATAAAGGCTAGGTGAAGCCGATATCAGAGGCCTGCCCTCTGAGTACAGAGTCAGACTGAGAAGAGAATGAACCTGGGCTGGGGACAGATGAAAATATCTCTTTAAGCTGAAAGTGTGACTTGATTACTCTGATACTGAAATTACATAGAAACTTACCTGAATGCATGACCTGTTGTTCACTGGTTCCCAGTTACACAAAGTCAGTGGAGAGTTATAGCTCAGTGGCATACATGTGTAATCTATTTTTCAGTCATCCATTTGTTTATTCTAGGTAAGTGGCTTATCAAAAAATGTGACCTATGTTCAAAGTCCAACAATTTTTTTAATTAAGAAATTTCCCCTTTGTTAGTACATAAGTGCTTAGAATTAGAACCCAGGGATGAAAGAAGTATAAAACATTTATGTGAAAAGTTTGTATCATAATTGAATCTTCATTACAACATACAGGTAAATTGGACAGTTCTATATGGAAAAGTTTAAGAAACAATGTGAAATTGAGATTGTTGGGGAAACAGGCAGAAAAGGAACAGAGTTGATTTAGAATAAAAGGGAAAGAAGAACCAACACTTTGGTGATGCTTTTCAGGATTAAGTCTTTCTGTCTGACTAGACTTGGTCCAGCAACAGCAGCAAGTATATCCTCCCCAAAGTGAGAAAATTAATGGAAATTTATTTGTACTGGAATACAATCAATATTAGATTTATTCTTAGGCTGATGGATGTGGACCATAAAGAAAGAACACCATGATAAGGTAAAAATGAGGAAAGAGTAGAGTTATAGGTATGGAAAACAAATCTACCGATTCATCCCAGGTACCTTTTGTGAATTCCAGAAATCTGGACTTTAATTCTCTATAGTCATTCTCACTCCTCTTAATTCATTCAGAAGTGACACAGATGGACAGGGGAAATGACTGCCCAGGTACTAACACCAGAGCTGGAGAGGCAGCAGTTCGGGAATTAATCCTGACACACCACTTAGTGGTTCTGAGATCTTCACTAAGTGGCTTAACCACTTTATGGTTCATGTGGTGGATTTCTCATGAAGCTATTGTTTTGCATCAGCTGAAATAATGTGTGCAGATGAAAATGCCAATACTTGTTAAAGCTCAGTGAATGTCAGCTGACATCCTGGCGATGATAATGACAGTGGTGGTGATGGCAACAGCACCAAGGACAGTGTCAGAATGGGTCTTTTGGCTTGTGGCCCTTGCTAAGAGCAATCTCCTAAAATTTCAGCTTGATTAAATAGCACCTTTTGAACAAAGCTATCATGAAATTAAGATTTAAGATAACACTTCTGCATAGAGATGTGTAAGGGAAGACAATTTTGGTGACTGCAGTTTTGACCACAAAGACCCCCCTAGCCATGGAGAAGCAGTTCACCAGCCTGAAAGGTCAAGAAATCATATCTTAGTTAACTTTGCTGGACCATTCGGTCTTGATCTTTGGTCTGTTCCAAAAAATATAATGTCTTGCTTATTCTTGTTGGTCTTTTTGGCCTCAATCCCTAGGAATGTTGTTTTATGCTATTGTGAATACTGCAGGGGGTAGATGGATTGCAAGTAATCAAGTTCACTATGTGTATTACTAACTTGCTGACTTAGTGCTAAAGTATTATGAATTTCCAGCGTTTCTCTCATATTTCTGTATATTACATCTTTTGTCTTCTGCATTAAAACTATGGAATAGGACTTCATGTTGCAATTTCAGCACACTGGTTGGGAGCTGTACCCAGGAGTCAAAGCGCCTGTGTGTGAATTAGGCTCCATTATTCATTCATTAGCTGTGGGATTTTAGCAGCAATTAACTTTACTATGTCTCAATTTCTTTTTCAATGGTGACAATTATTAGTATCTAAGCTGGAGGGTTGTTGTAAAATTAAATGGAATAATCTATGTACTAGCACCTAACTTTGTGCCCGGTGGATAGGAAATCCATAATAAGCATATAATACTGTCAGCACTGATTGAGGTACTCCTTAGGAGATGATTATATTTCCCACCCCACAGAACTTAGGCAGGGTTGCATGGCTTGCTTTGAGTAATGAAATAACAGGGTTGATAACTTTCAGGGGCAAGCTTTGAAAATCAGAGTATCTGACCATCATATCTTTGTTCCCTCTGCCATAAGAACACATTTTCAAGGCCCTGGAATAGAAGCTTCATAGAGGACAATAGATAGTAGCTGACCTGTGAAGGATCTGTTTCATGAGAACGAAGTCTTCCCAGTAATCATGCATAGTCCAAGGAAGGCAAATACCTTCTTCATGGCTGCAAAACTCATTGTCAGACTTTTTTTCACTGGCTTTTTACATAGTCATTCATTACTTTTACTTTTTTTAATTAATGTATTTAGGACAGGGTCTACAGGGACTAAAGGGTTTCACTACATAGATTGGACTCGTAGTGATTCTCGTTTTCAGCCTCCCAAGAGCTGGGATTACAGGCATGCGCCACCATGCCCTGTCTCAATTGCTGTTTCAGAGCACCCTGGGGGTGGGGCTGGCACAGCATGACAGGCATCAAAACCTGGTCCCTGCCCCTTCATCTGCCTAAGCAAGCACTTTAACTCGCTGAGCTATCTGGCCAGCCCTCATTATGTTTACTTTTTAAGTTAGGAAGTATCTGCAAGGAAATTTTTGTAAAGCTGATTACTTGGCCAGTAAAGTAATTGCCATTTGAGCAGGGCCACCCTTAGAATAAGTCCAAAGTGCTTCTGCTTTGAGCTGCCATTGGCCTATCCATTGATACTCTGTTCAAAATGGGAAGCCCATTTATGTAAATTTAGCTAGCAGTTTGGTGTTTCCCCCTCTTTAAGAATTTTTTCTGCCAGTGGCACAATTTAAAAGTTGTCTATTGATATAACTGATATTTAGATATTCTAATCATAAATCCATATTATCATGGATTTACATGCATAAAAGACAATGATATAATGGGGATCAATTTCTTTAATGCTTTCTAAGTGCTCATGAATTACATGAAATAAAAATTAGGAATTTAGAAATCAACTGTGGAGCTCATTCTATATTAAAATCCAAAGATTAAAACATTTTAAAATATTTCTTCATAAAATTTAAGAATAACTCACATTAGTTTTCTAGTTATGTATAACAGTACATGATTTATGATTTTAATGTTCAAAACTATTATAAAACACTTTTTGTTAATAATTGCTCTCAAGATGAATCTTTTTTTTAAACTTAAATTTTCTTTTTTTATGAGAGAATCCCATCTTCTCAGGCAGCCCCTCAGGAGCTCTAAATGAGAACAAACTTCTTCATGGGCAATTACAACTGTATTTAGAGAGAGGCCATCCCACTATTTTCATTATTGAGAGGGGCTGACTCCAAAGTTGACAAGATTTAGCATGGTGACTAATGGCAGAGGAGAGTTAGAGTAACAAATTCTTTACACATTAATCAAAACAATACCAAATGGCTAGGGATTACAGTCTAAGCGCCTGCCTGGTGAGTTCAAAGATCCCTGTTTGATCCCTGGTACCACAAGCTGTGCAGGTCCCAAAACTGGGTGTGGTGGCACATGCCTATAATCCCACTTCTGGGGAGGCTGAGTCAGGAGGATCACTACAAGTCTGAGTTTCACAGCAAGACTCTATACCAAATACATAACTAAATATTTTTTTTAAATTTTAAAAAGAAATATTTATTAAAAATGCATATAAAATATTCTTTTAAATGAAACTTACCCTAACAGCATATATATATGTATGGGGTCTTTTCTGTGTTTCATAACAAGAACAGCTGATAGCCTCACAGGTCCATGCCAATAGCTCCTCCTCTGGCTAATTGTAGTTCAGAGCAGATCCTAAATGAGCAATGGGTTGTGGTTGAACCTACCATGACTCACATATTTTTGCATAGAAAAGGAATTATTAAAAATAAAATCAGCAGGGCCAACCAGATAGCTCAGGGCACTAAAGCACCTGCTTAGTCAGACTCAGAGACCAGGGTTCCATCCCCAGCACACCCTGCCCGCCATGTCCCTGGGGCTTGCAGACAGGACTGAGACTGGACGTGGTGGAACATGCCTGTAATCTCAGCGCTTGGAAGACTGAAAACAGAAGGATCACTATTAACCCAATCAGTGTAGTGAGACCCTATAAATCCTGTACTAAATACATGGAAAAAATGCAGTCAGTATATTCATTTACTTTCTATTCAGAATTTAGCAAGGAAAAGAAGTCCTTGATGGGTCATGTTGCAAATTCTACTACTGCGCAGACCCTTTCTCTCAGTGATGAGTTTATGCGCAGATCACAAGCAGCACAATGTCCATTGTGACAATCTAGGAACAACAGAATTGAGAGAAAATAGTTACTTAATCTTTCAGAGGAAGCATTACCAGAAATCATTGGCAAACTATTTTCAGCATGAAATGACTTCTAGGAAAAAAATCCCAGCACTCGGGAGGCTGAGGCAGGAGGATTGTTGTGAGTTCGAGACCAGCCTGAGCTACAAAGTGAGCTTAAGGCCAGCCTGAACTGCATAGTGAGACCCTGTCTCAAAAAGACAAAAAAAAAAAAAAAAAAAATTCTTCTGGTGGAATCTGGAATTTTTACGGAAAAGGGGATATGCAAATGTTTTTCTGGGTAACAAACAGAATGAAGCCACCTACTGACCAAGTGATCCGTGGCTGGAGAGACGGGCCTGGTGTGTGGGGTGGTTTCTAGATCCAGGAAGCTCTGTTTGCTGCGGAAGGTATTTCTTGTGAAGACCAATGAAACGCGCCAAAGAAGTGTGAATTTGACCAGGGTTTGGGACCTTCTGAGCCACCTCTTAGGGAGTACAGATCCATGTGCTTGTCCCTGCGTACGTGTGCTGACCTGTGCGGCTGAAATTGTCAGAGCTCTTTTATTTTTCTCCCTTTTATAGTGAGCATTATTCAAAGAAAGAGCCAGTTGGTTGGTCCTGGACTTTACACATATTGAGGGCCCTTTTAAATAGAATAATACTGTATTAAATTATTAATACAGAGGCTTAGAAGGCATCCATGTTAACGATCCCCCCAAAAGTATATATTGCCTTCCTGGTAAAGTCCACCTCTGGCAGCATATCATTCTAGCTATCTTTCTTTAGCTCTTACTTCTAAATATTATACCTATTCTTTTTCAAGGGCATCAACCTAAAACTAAAATTCAGAAGTATATTTACAGTACTTGCCAATGTTCTGCGCATAGTGGGTATTCAATTGATTTTGCTGACAATGTCAAAACAAAATTTTTTTATTTGTAAAGAACAAAGTTTATGTATTTTCAGTTAATGTATAATGATTCAACAGGACATCGGATTTCACTGACATTTTGCACATGCGTATGGCATACTTCGGTCCTATCCATCCCCCCATCCCTGTCCTCTGCTCTCCTACCTCCTTCCTCCCCTGACCCCTAATGGTCACCCTCTACTTTTCTATCTCTCTTTTGTTTTTTTTAACTGAGACATCACATATGAGAGGAAAATGTGATACTTGGTTTTCTGAGTGAGATGATTTTACTTAACATGATGATATTTAGCTCCAACCATTTTTCTATTTTTAAACATGAGTTGAAAATATTTAAAACCCTGCTGTGCCATAACCAAATACAAACAGGTTAGTGAGAGCTGAATCAAACACAACACACGGTCCAACTTCAGGAGCTTAGACAGGATGGAACCACTGGACCTGAAACAGTAAGTGGAGTGTGGTGAGAACAAACCCCACCAGATCGGTGCTTTATTGCTTGCTTACAGTGACGGCCTGGCTGATCTGGAGAACGTTCCACTTCGTGTGGTCTTCTTTCCTGGAGAAAGAATTTTTTCCATTATCTGGAAAATAGCTGATTTAGCTGCTGAGGGCAAAGAGAAACAGAGGAACCACAGGAAAGCTGCTAAAGATTCTACTTGAAAGTGAAATATCTCTTCTAACAGCACCAGTCACATGGCTGGGCGGGGGAATCCATGCAGCAGGAGGCGTGACCCTTAGGAGACGCCACAAATATTTTAAATACTAGTAAAATGTACAGTGCTTTTCCCTCTAAAGAGATCCACCAAACACTGCCTATCACCACCCCCATAACTTCTTCATTTATTTTCCTCTCTATGCTTAACATTAAAAAAAAAATCATCACAAGGCTTTTATATTCTGATAAAATAAAGAATATTATTAACTTTTTTCTAATTAACTGACTTCAGTTATGTTACAGTTGTACATATTTATTGTGTACAGCATGACATTTTAAAATTTGTATACATCCTGGAATCACTAAGTAGAGCTAATTAACATGTGAATCACCTCACATATTTCTCATCTTTTGGTGGGGAGAACACTTAAGAGAATTTCTTAGTAGTGTTCAAGAATTCATACATTGTTAGTAATTATTGACACCATGCTGTACGCTAGATTCTTCACAATTATTCTACAGAAATGGTCTAATGGAAATTTTGCAACCTGTAACAAACAACTCCCTGATACCAGCATCCCTGGCCTGCGTCGGCCTCCTCCTGGCAGCCAGCTCCCTACTTTCTGCTTCAGCAAGTTATCGTTTTAGATGCCACACAGAAGTGACTTCATGGTACATTGGTCTGGCAGTGCCTGTGCTGTGGCACTTACCAGAACATTTCCGGATCTGTCCACATTGTAGAAAACAGAAGGACTTCTGCCTTTTAAGGACGTGTACCGTGTTTTCTTTATCCATTCACCTATTGGGAACATACTGGTTCTGCAGCTTGGCGGCTGTGAATTATGCTGCAGTAAACAAGGGAGTGTGGATGCCACATCAGCATACTGACTTCATTTATTCTGAGTATGTCTTGAGGAGACTGCTGGAGTCTGAAGTTAGTTCTCTACTTTCAGGAAACTCCGTTATTATTTCCCCAAATGCCTAATTTATAGTCCCAGCAATAGTGTACCAGCATTCCTTTTTCCCCAGTCTTCTCTAAGACTTGTTTTCTTTCATTGTTTTGATGACAGGTGTGAGATGATGTCCTGCTGTGGTTTTCAGTTTGCATTACCCTAATAATTAGAGATTCCAGTTTTCTTTCTCTCTCCACCGCCTTTTTTTTTTTTTTTTTGTTTCTTTTTGTATTTTAGGGAAGGGTCTACAGGGTGCTCAGGGTCTCACTCCTAGATTGGAATCATAGTGATTAGCCTGTTTACAGCCTCCCAAGAGCTGGGATTACAGGCAGGCACCACCACGCCCAGTCTCAATTGCCATCTCAGCGCTCCCTAAGGGTGGACTGGCATAGCAGGCCCAGGAATCGAACCCCTGGCCCCTGAGCCTGCTTGTAGGCACTTTAATCTACTGAGTTATTTGGTCAGCCCTTCAGGTATTCTTTCATGTATCTGTTGACCATCTATATCTTTTTTTTAAATCTATCTATCTATCTATCATCTATCTATCTATCTATCTATCTATCATCTATCTATCATCTATCTATCTATCTATCTATCTATCTATCTATCTATCTATCTATCTATCTATCTATCAATCTATCTAATCTATCTATCTATCATCTATCATCTATTTAGTGTAGGGTCTATAGGGCCTACAGGGTCTCACTACGCAGTTTGGACTCATAGTGATCCTCCTGTTTTCAGCCTCCCAAGCACTAGGATTACAAATGTGTGCCACCACAGCCAATCTCAGTCCTGCCTCAGCATGCTCCATGGGCAGACCCTGCATGGCATACTGGGGATTGAACCCTGGCTGCTGCCATTCTGCCTAAGCAGGTGCTTTAGTCTGCTGATCTATCTGGCTGGCCCTGTATCTTCTTATGAGAAATGTTTTCAGGTTTTCTTGCTGTTGGATATATATATATATATATATATAATATCCATATACATTGTAGATATTAGCCTTTTATGAAATGTATGGTTTGCAAATGTTTTTTCCTAATCCATAGCTGTCTCTTTACTCTGCTGCTTGTTTTCTTGGCTATGCACACACTTTTGAGTTTGATCCAATCTTTGTGACAGTTAAGCTTACTTGTCATCTTGTTGGATTGGGAGCTGTCTATAGGATAGATGTGTCTGAGTGGGTATGGAGGTGCGACTTGGGGGGTTCATACCTGGTCCCTCATACCTTCCTTGGGGGTACTGTTTTCTTGCTCTGCTTCTTGGCCATCATGCACTAAACAGCTTTGCTGTCACACAGACAACATGATGCTCCTGCCTGAACCCATCTGACCATGGACTGAATCCTTTCAAATAGTAGCCAAAAAACACACTTCATCCTCTGAATTGTGGGTGTCAGGTACTTGGTTCCAGCAATGGGAAAGCTGACTAATGCAATCTGAGTGTCTTTTTCTTTTTTTGCCTATTATTTTTGGTTCCTATCTAAGAAGCTACCATTCAGACAACGTCATGGAACTTTCCTTGTATGTGGCTCTACAGTTTCATGTCTTATGCTTAAGTCTAATCGATTTTGAATAGATTGTTATCTATGGTATGAGGTAAAAATCCAATTTCATTATTCACTACATGGGTATCCAATTTTTTCAACACCACTGATTATTAAATGTCTTTTTCTCAGTTTTTATTCTTGACTCCTTTGTCATATGTCAGTTGACCAAGCAAGGATGTAGCTCAGTGGTACAGCACTTGCCTAACAAGCTAGAGGTTCTGGAATTGAACTCAAGCACAACCAAAAAAAAAAACGTTGACCATAAATATTTTAGTTTATTTCTAGACTTCCTATTTTTTAATTGGTCAAAGTCTCTGATTTTATGTCAGTACCATGCTGTTGTAATTACACTTTAACAATATATTTTGAAATTAGGGAGTGTGATGCTTCCAGTTTTGCTCTTTTTTGCATAATATTGTTTTGGCTATTTGGGGACTCTTATGGTTCTACGAATTTTTTTCCACTTTATGTGAAAAATGACTTTGAATATTCATAGTGAATTGTCCTGAATCTGCAAATCATTTTTGGGTATTGTGGTAACTATAACATTAACCCTTCTAATCTGCAAACATGGAACATTTTTTTTTTATCTGTTTCTATCTACAATTTGTTCTATCAATGTATAATGTAGGTCAGATCTCTCATTTCCGTGGTTAAATTTGTTTCAGTTCTTTTAATTTTGAAACAGGGTCTTGCTGTATAATCCAGGCTTCCTTCACTCACTATGAGCTTAGGTTGGTCTGAAACTTATAGTGATCCTCTTGCCTCAGTCCCCTGAGTGCTGAGATAACAGGAAGCATGTCATTGCACCCAGCTAAATTTATTTTTTATGTATTTTATTTTTATAACTATTATAACAATTCCCTTGATCACTTTCAGATACTCATCTTTAATAAATGCTACTGAGCTTTACAAATTGGCTTGTAGCTTGAAATTTATTACTGTATTAGTTATAAGAGATTTTTTATGAACTCCTTAGTTTCTCTACTTAGGATTATGTTGTCTGCAAATAGGAACAATTTAATTTTCCTTCCCAATTAGATGCCTTTTCTTTTCTTGCCTAATTGCCCTGGCTAGGGCTTCTAATGCTTTGTTAAGCAGAAGGGCTGATATTTGTCATCATTATCCTTGCTATGACTTTTTTTTTCTTGGAACAGAGGGGTTGAATCAGGACTTTTGCAAACTGAGTTGTATTCCCAGTTATTTTTATGTTTTTTTAGGGTCTTGCTAAATTGTCCAGGTCTGGCTTAAACTTGCAATCCTTGTACTATGTGTTTAAGAGTTCTGGAATCATAGATACATGCTCTGGTCTTTGAGTCAGTTTTTTTTTTTTTTTTTTGTAATGCTCTTGTCTTAAAGGAAATATTTTTCAACTTTTTACCTCTTAACATGTTAGCTATGAGTTTATCTATGGCCTTTATTGCACTGAAGTATATTCCCTCTATATTCAATTTTTGAGAATTTTTTTAAAAGCATGTATCATTTTTTCAAATACATTTTTGTAATGATTATGATGAAAATCTGGTTTTGTCCTTTATTGTGTTAAAGTAAGATAACACTTTCATAGACTTGAATAATACGAACCGCATATATATCCCTTGCATCTCAGATAAATACCATTGATAACAATAAATGATCCTTTAATATACTGTTCAATTTGATTTGCTAGCATTTTTGTTTTACAAATTTTATATGTATGACTATTTCTTTTCTAATGATGTTAACTGGCTTTGATGGCAGGATGTTAGACTCATGGAAGAAAGTTTGGAGATATCCTGCTCTTCAATAACTTTTTTTTATGTTTTAGGGAAGGGTCTACAGGGTGTTCAGTGTCTTACTACTAGATTGGACTCACAGTGATCTGCCTGTTTACAGCCTCCCAAGAGCTGGGATTACAGGCACACACTACCATGCCCAGTCTATTCAATAACTTTTTGGAGGGCCACAGGGATAGCTCAGTGGTCTAAGTGCCTGTCTAGGCAAGCTCAAGGACCTGGGTTCAATCCTCAGTACAGTTTTGCTCAATATTGTTTTGGCTCTTTGGGGGCTCTTTTGGTTCACTACGAATTTTTTTCCGCTTATGTGAAAAATGGCTCTGAATATTCATAGGGAATTGCACTGAATCTGCAAATCACTATGGGTATTGTAGTGGCTTTAACATTAATTCTTCTAATCTGCAAACGTGGAACATGTTTGTTTCAGACTCTGCTCCAGGGTACGCTGAGCCGGCCACTGAAACTGGGTATGGTAGTGAATGCCTATAATCCCAGTGTTGGAGGTGGGGGGTGAGCTAAAAACAGGAGGGTAGCTACAAGTCTGCATAATGAGGCCCTGTATGAAATACATTAAAAAATTGTAATTTTTGGAAAAAATTTGAGAAAAATTATTGTTTTTTTTCTTCTCTCAACCTGTTACAATTCAGCAGTGAAGTCATTAGGTCCTGGACATTTCTTAACTGAAGACTTTTGACATTTCATTTCTGTTTCAGTTTTGATACTCATTAGTGGTCTGTTTAGATTCCCTGTTTGATTCAGTCTTGCTAGATTATATTTGCCTAGGTATTTATTCATTTCTTATACAATTTATTGGCATAAGAGGTTGTTCTTAGCAACCTCTTATGCTTTTATTTTTGTAGTTTCAGTTGAAATATTCCCTTTATTATTGTAAGTTTTATTGCTTCTTTTTCCCTTTTTATTTCAAAAACAAATCATACTGTTTTCGGTCTTTTCTATTGTACTTTTTAAAAATGTATTTAGTAGAGGGTCTCACCACACAGATCAGACTCCTAGTGATCTTCCTGTTTTCAGCCTTCCAAGAGCTGGGATTGCAGGCATGCAGCACCACACCCATCTCAGCTGTAGCTTCAGTGCACTCTTGGGGTGGGGCTGGCATGTCATGCCAGGGATCGAAACCAGGTCTCTGTGCCTATCTAAGCAGGCACTTTAGTCTGCTGAGCTATCTGACTGGCCTCTATTGTATTTCTAATCTCTGTTTCATTGATTTTTTTCCCCCCATAATCATCATTTTCTAATATTTATTTTGGGTTACATTTTTTTCAGTTGCTTGTGTTGTAATAGCTTGAAATTTTTCATCTCTTTCGTGCAATACACGTATTTACTACTTTGAATTTTTCTTAGAATGCTTTTTGCTGAATCCATTGTTTTTGTACATTGTGTCTTTTTGTTTCATTTTTCCTTTTAATTTCTTCTGTGACACATTAATTTTTCAAGAGTCAATTGTTTATTTCTGTGTTTTGAAATTTCCCTAAATTCCTTCACACATTAATTTCTAGTTCTATTCTAGTAACAACAAAAAGGACATTTAGTATGCTTTTTTCCTTTTTCTTTGGTACAGAGGATTGAACTCAGGACCTTGTACTTGTCACATAGGTGCTGAAGCCACTGAACTATCTCCCTGGCCCTTTAGGATGCCTTCAATGACAAATTTTTAGAAACTTTGTTTCTAATCACTAATACATGATTTTGTAAGGGTAATACTTCATGCAGACTTGATGTGTCTTCTGTAGCTGTTAGATAGAAATTGCTGTATCTGTTAGGTGCAATTAATCTGAAGTGTAGCCTAATTCTGAGGTTTCTTTATTGATTTGTCTGGACGATCTATGTGCCCATTGCTGTGAAATACTGATGCCTTCTACTATGACCGTAGCATCATCTCTCTCTCAACACTTGCTTTAAGTAAATAAATAATGATGTTGAATGCCTATATACTCAAAATTGTACTTTCTTACATAACTGACCTTTTCATCATTATATAAGGACTATGTCTTGATGTCTGCTTTATCTCACATAAGCCTATCTGTCCTTGGTCCATAGTTTAGATATTATTACCATGTGATTTGCTAGTTTTGTTTTTATTCTTCATTGCTTTATTAATTTCTTGCTGTTTTCCTTTGTGATTAGAGGACTTTGTTTAGATTTACTTTTTTTCCCCTTTTTCTAGCGTAGGTATCTCCTGTGATGCCTTTGGTTTGTAGTTATCATGAAACTTACCTAAAACATCTTATGCTTGCTACAGACTATTTTGAGCTGAGAGCAACTTAACTTTGTTCATATAGAAAAACCTCAACACTTAGACTGCTCTCTTCCCACCTTATACCTTGATGTCATAATTTAATTTGTGTGTCTCTTAAAATATTACTGTAGCTATATTTAATGCTTTTATCTTTCAATCTTCATAGTAAAGATGTTATTTATATACTATTATTAGATTATTTTTAATTTCACAGTGTACTTACCTTTTCCAGTGAATTTTATACTTTGTATTTTTTCTGTTACTAATTACAATTCTCTGCATTCAAGTGCAAGTTAGTTCGTTAGCATTTCTTATAGGATAGATCTGATGCTTATAAACTTCATGTTTTGTCTGGAAAAGTCTTTATCTCTCATTTTTAAATGACAGATTTGCTGTGAAGAAAACATTCTTTCTTGGCAGCTTTTATCTTTCATCATTTTGACTATATCATTCTCTCCTGGCCCATAAGACTTCTGCTGTAAAAGCCACTACTAATCCTAGTGAACTCTCTTATGTTATTTTACTTTTTTGTATTTTTAGGGAAGGGTCTATAGGGTGTTCAGGATGTCACTACTAGATCAGATTCATGGTGATCCATCTCTTTACAGCCTCCAGTAGCTGGGATTATAGGCTTGCGCCACCACACCCAGTCTCAATTGCTATCTCAGTGCAACTTGGGGTGGGGTGGGGTGGGTACCACGGGCCCAGGAATAGAACCCTGACCCCTGTGCCTGCTTGCAGGCACTTTAGTCCACTCAGCTATTTGGCTGGCCCTCTTATGTTATTTCAATCTTTTCTCTTGCTGTTTTCAGGATCCTACTTTTATCATTAATTTTTTTTTTTTAATTTTGATTTTTTTTCTTTTGCTGCTTTTGTTTTGGGCATATGTTCTACTCCTGGGAAAAATCCAAAGCCCTGTCTTTAACTTTTGATAGATTACAGTATGTTTTAGTTTAAGCTGATCTGGATTAAGTTTGATTGGATAATATGGCTTTTACATACTTTGGGAAAGATAGGTAGATAGATCTATATATGTATTCTCAACATGAAAAGACTCTGCTGTCATTCTTTAAATAATCTTTCTGATCTTTGGCTTTTCTTCTTAAAACTCTATAAACCAAATATATGCTGTAAGCTTCTTTATCTCATTCAATTCGCTTCCTCTCAGACTTCAGTCGTTCATGGTTTTCTGTGACTTTGATTTCTTGGCTTCAGTTACCTGTGGTCAATCATGATCCAAATTTATGAAATGAAAAATTCCAGAAACAAGCAATTCAACAGTTTTAATATGTATGTTGTTTTTGTAGCAGCACAGGAAAGCACACACAATATCAACTATTCCTCTTGAGGCAAGAATTATCCCTTTGCCTGGCATAGCCACACTGTAAAATATCCACTCATCCTTCACTTCATAGCTACCTGAGTCATACGATGGATGCTCACAGCACTGAAGTACTCGTGTTCAAGTAACCCTAACACAGTGGCCTAACATAATAGTCTAACTTTGTCTCAAAGCTTAGATCATTTACCTCACTTTATCTCATCACAGTTATAGTATCATCTGTTATAATGAGAAGAGTGAATACAGTAAAATATTTTAAGAGAAGCAAAACATCTTCTCATCACCTTTACTCCACATTAATTCAAAATCATTCTTATTGTTAATCTTATTGTACTTGATTTATGAATTAAACTTTATCATAAGTACATGGTATCTATACAGTTTGGTACTGTTAGTTTCAGGCATCCACTAGGGGTCATGAATGGTAACCACAAATATGAGTATATAAATATACTTATTTAAATAGCCATCTTCAGGTTCTTTTTTATGCTTGATCAGTTCTGTTGCTTTTGCTCTCCAGATTTCATTACAATCTTTGCAATTTTCACAGCTTGAGGGTTTGTTGGGACCTGTGGCTCTAGGGAATAGCCTGGAGTACAGCTAGAGACCATGGGGGTCAGTGGGGAGCCTGGGACCACAGGTTGTAACCTGATCCCCAGTGTGGCAGGGTAGTCCACCTCTGGGGATTGTGTAGAGTCTGGGTCCCCAGGGGTGGTCCTGCAGCCTGGCTCTGTGGGAACTGGCTCAATAATGGAGTCTCCAGCAAATGCCTGGGCCCCTAGGACTGCCAAACAAGGCTCAGACACTGGGTGTGCTTGAGTGTGGGGGCATGGTGGGTATCCTGAAGAGTGAGGCTCCAGGGATTGGCCTGGCTCTGAGTGGGCCTGGAGTCTGTACTGATGGTGCAGGCCAATGCTCAAGGCTATGCATGCTGACCTGGTGCTGAAGGCCAGGGTTGTATGGGCGGAGCAGGTTCTTGGCTGGTATGAACCCGGAACAGACAGAGATCCTGTTTCTGCAAGGGTCAGTCCAGAGTCTGGGTCTACGCCGACAGTCTGATAACTAAGCCTATGGGCAGCCTGGTGATGGGAAACATCTGGAGCTGTATAGTGGTCAGCTCAGTGCTTCAAGCAGCCTGAGCCTGGGGCTGATACGACTTGTCTATAACTTGGGTCCAGGACAGAGCTGGCCTGGAGGTGCCACCTGGAGCCTGGTGCATGGGTCATATGGCCTAAGCACCACTGGATTTTACTGGGGAAACATTGGTCTGAAGCCCATCTGACAGTAACTTGCCTTTCTTCCCCAAGTGAAGGACCACTTTGTGCCTTTTCAATGTCTTTTTTACATCTATGCCATATCTTGGTACTATAATCTCTCACCTGGTATCCTTCACTTCTAGGAAGGTAGTTCTATACATAGATAGGCACTCAAACCAATGTTTGTGTAGAGGACTAAGCACTGCAAAGTTCCATTTTGCCACTTTACTGATATCTGGACCCTACCAGCTTTCTTAGGAAAAAAATTGTTTCATCCTATTCTTGCATTCCATATGTATTAAGACTATAAGATATACAAGTCTTTGTGCTGAACTCTGGAGTTAAAAATGAATGAGTGTACGAGAATTCCAAATGAATTTGTAAATATCTACCTAAAAGAAAGGGCCATAAATCCTCACTTCTTGTGTATGGGCTACGCACAGTGACTTTCATTCAAAGAGTTCAGAATGTAAAGGGGAGAAAATAGTAACTTGATAGTGGAGAAAGTTGACAACCATTACTTCAGCCAGATAATAAAGGCCAAACAAGTAATAAATCATGTTGCTACATTTGCTTGATCTAATGTGATATAAATGGTGCATTACTACTAGACTTTCAAACTTTTTCTTCTAAAAACCCACAATTCACAACTCATTATGATAGAAACATCAGACACCATCAGAGAAGAATCCTTGCGGTACTGAGGATTGAACTCAGGACCTTGTACTTACCAGGCAAGTGCTTACTCTACTGAGCTATCTTCCCAGCCCTTAGAGAAGAATCTTAACAATAAATCTAATCAGCACTCCTCCAAGCTGCCATGACCATCAAAAACAAGGAAAATCTGAGAAACTGTTATGGCCAGGAGACAGGACCATTAAATATACTAGTATTCTTGATTGTAGTCCCTGATATAGAAAAGGGGAATTCATTATTTAAAAACTAAAGAAATCATTATAACTATAGATCTCAATTAATAACATATAAATACCAGGTTGCTGATTAGAAGTACATTACACCAACAAAAAATGTTAGTAATTGGGTAAATCTGTATGTGAGGATACACTGGAATTCTTTATAGAATTTGCATGCCTCTTAACCAAATGTTTCAAATCAGAGGTCTTTTATTTTTTTCAGATTTTGAAATATTGTCAGAGATTTTTCAAAGGTGTGACTGAACTCTAACCATGACATTTCTTCACTTTACATATGCCTTATACACATGTATAAAATTTTATACAATATTTTTAGTGTGTTTCAGTTTTGAGTGCAACTTGTCACAGGAGGTCATGTGTGGAATTTTTCATTTTGGCATCATGTTGAAGGTATTTCAGGCTGCAGATAAGGACACAGGAACCACATCAGGACTTTTAGGAAATATTATAATTTTTTCTACTAACCATACCTTAAAGTAGTTGAATCATTAGTGGCACCCAGCAAACTGTGCCCAAAGTTCACACTCAAAAGCATATGAGAATGATGAAGGCAGCTCTCTTATGAAATGACCTAGATGTGGCAGTCATAGATAATTATGTGAAGGTCCACTATTTTCTGTACCATTTTTATAACAGGAAAAAGCAAACTTTAGATCGTATTCTGGAATGTACAGCTTTGCTATCTAAACATGTTTCAGATAAGCAGTGAAGCCCTGAGCGTGGTATTTCTGTATGTCTCCATCATACCTATCATTAAAGTTTTGTCTTGAGAGATGACGGAGGGAGAATGGTTGCCATGAGAGTTGACAGAGGCATCAGGATCATTAAAAGAAACATTAACAGAGCAAGACAGTCGACCATTTCTAAATTAAAAAAACAAAACAAAACAAAAAAAAAACTTATGTTGGTACAGGGTCTTGCTAAGCAGTACGGACTTGTAATGATCCACCCATCTCAGCCTCCCAGCACTGGGATTACAGGTGTGCACCACCACGCCCAGTTTCAGTGGCCAGCAGGGGTGCCAGGTCAGCACCGCCTGCGGTCAGCACCGCCTGCACTGGGGCTTGACCCCAGGTCCTTGCACTTGCGAGGCAGGCGATTGGACCACTGAGCTATCTCCCTAGCCCTTGACCATTTGTCAAGGGCTATTTTGAAAGATGAAGGGTGGTAAAATTACTAGCTATTTATACCTGGCTCTTATACAAATGAGAAGTATCTCTAAAATATTTTAATCAATACCATCAATTTTATCACTAAGAGCCCATTATTAAGCTTCATCATGCTAATTAACAGAATCCCTGAAGTGGATGGAAACTTAAGTCAGCTGAAGCTCTAGCACTAGCCTTCGGAGTGTCGCCTTTTTACTCAAAGCTAGTTGCACTCCTGGAATGTGAATTCTTGATTTGGGCGAAGTGATGGTTACATTGTGTCATCACATCCTGAATCATGCTGTAAGTGTTGAATTATTTCTTGACAGCATGAGGCTGTTCTTTCCTCAGTTACCTGGCTATGTGTCACTGGTAGTCTGGTTATAACGTGAATCCCACCACTATAAGGCTCCGGGGAAATCATGTTGCTCCTGTGGGTCTCAGTTCCCTCACTAGAAAGGAAGGCACTGGGTGAGGTCTCTCTCATTCTTTCCATCCGTATAATCTTCCAACTGGCTGTATTTTTAGCTGACTCAGAGGAGAGCCATAAACGTACGTGTAGAGACGCTAGCTCCAATAGCTAATATAGCCTCTTTGAGCATTTGCTAGCATTACACAAGTATGTGTAGAATTACACTTTTTTGGGTTTCATTTTTCATCATATTATGCTTTATCAAGGAGTCTATAGAAATTAGTAACCCTAGTATAAACTTAAGTCATTGAAGTAATAATAACCCAATAATCCAAACCACTAACTACCAGCTTCCTTTCTACCAGCCTTGGTTTCAGAGCGTTGGTGCTCTCCGTTCAGCCTCAAAACGCGGCAAACCTAATTGATAGTTCCTACAACCGTCACCATATTTTCCTGGGTTTCCCTTTAGGGCCTTAAAAACCAAAACCAAAACAACACCTCAACTGTAGCATCTTTTTTCACTCCAGGCATAAGCCGGCCGTCCCAGGTACCGCCGCGAACCCCTCCGGCTCCTCCCGGCGAGATCGGCGCCGGGCGCCGGGCACGCACCTGAGCGCAGGGTTGGGGCTGGCGGGCGCGGCTCTTCCCGTCCCAGCCTCGGTCCCGGCCGCCGGCTGCCCGGGCCTGGCGCGAGGAGCGTGAGCGCCAGCCCCGGCCGTCACCTGGCGTCTGCGCGGGCTCAGCGCCCCCGAGCCGTTCGAGGCTCCCGGTCTTTCTCTAAGACTCCCCGGCCGGGCCCGGCCCGGCCCGGCCGGGCCCGGCGGCGGCCTCGCGCCCAGCGCGCCCCCAGGTACCGGCCGCCGCCCCGGGCCGCGCCTCGGCCCCGCGGTCTCCAGCCCGCGCGCTCCCCGCGGCCCCGGCCTCCCTTCCGCGCCCGGCCCCGCCCAGCCTCCGCGGCGCCCCGGCCCTCGCCCGGCCTCCCGGCTCCCTCCCACCTCCGTCCCCCACTCCCCTCCCCACGAAGCGCTATTTTTAGCCAAGCCTCCGCGCGCCGCCGCCGCCGCCGCCCGCCCGCCCGCTCGCAGCCGCCCTCCGAGCTCCCCCCGCGCGGCGGCGCCGCTGCCCGCACCCGCGCCGCGCGCCCGAGCCGGCCCGCGCCCTCGCCCGGTCCCCCCCGGCGCCCGCCCGACCGGGATCCCCGGCGGAGCGGCGGCCGCGCTGCCCGAGTCAACTTTCAGCCCCCTGCCTGCTTCCTGCTCGCCTTTCTCCTCGCCTCCGGGGGAAGATGGCTGTGGGGAGGCGGGGGAGAAGTTAGGGGTCGCCGCGCGGGGTGCGGGGGGCGCGACGGCCTCGGCGGGAGCGCGCGGAGGTGAGTGGCGGCGCGGCGCGGGCGGGCTCCCGCCCGGGGCAGCCCTGGGCAGCGGGCCGGGCCTCCCGTGGCGAGCGGCTCCTCGGGTCCCCGGGTTGGCAGCATCCCCGGCCGCCGGCCGCGCCACCGCACGGCCCCGCGCCGAGCTGGGGCGCCGAGGGGCTCGCCCCGCCGTGCCGGGCGCTGTCCGGGGAGGCGTGGGGCTGGGCGAGGGCGAGCCCGGCGGGGGCTCCGTGGCGGGCCCCCCGCGGCCCCGGACGCACGCCCCGCTCGCGGGCACCCGAGGTGTGAAGGAAAAGTTTGTGCCGCCAACGTGTTGCTCGAGGGGAGCGCACTGGCGGGGGCGCCCGGGGCGCTGCGCGGGGACGCTCTCGGCGGCGCCGCGGAAAGCCGGGCTCCCAGAAAAGTTCTGCGGACTGCGGAGGGGAGCGGCGGCGGCTCGGGGCCGCCGGGAGGAGCGCGCCGCGGGGGGTGGGGGGGGAGGTACACTGCTTAATTGAACGCCGCGGTGGGCGTCGCGGCGGGGACGGCGCAGGAGCGCGGGGGGCGTTCCCGGCAGCGCCGTTCGGTCTGCGGTAGTCGCCCGCCTGTCCGCAGCGAGAGGTGCCGTGTCCCAGGCCTGCGTGTCTGGGGACCGCTGTGCCCTCCGCGTCCCGGGGCTCAGTGTCAGCGGAGGTGGCCGCGGCGGGGAGCTGAGGGTGCGGCTCTTGGGAGGTGGACCAGGAAGATTCTCGAGTGAGTGTCCTGTGCTCTATTTTCGGGAACGTCTGCCCCGTTTGCTCTACCTGTCAGGAGACTGACTGGAATTTCCTTCAATGAACTTCTAGGTTGACTGGAGCACTTTGAATTCAGGGAGAAATGGGATATATGGGTATTCGTACAGTATATCCCGTTACATGGGAATTGCGTGTTTGTGTGAGTGTGTGTGTGTATGTGTGTGTGTGTGTGAAATGTGAAGGTGAGCGAAGAAGGGACTAAAAAGTTTCACTTCTTCCAGAAAATAGATGAAGGGTTAGTATTTTTTCCTCTTCGAATGGTAAAACAAGGCTTATACCACTATGGATAAATACTCTTGGTGTGTTGAGATGTCTCAAGTAAGACTGAGGAATTACAAGTATTTGGAGCACAATCGTGTTTTCGAATCTTGCAAGCATTGTTGAAATGTAGCAAAGAAGAGCACATAGATATATAGAGAACCTGTAGTAAAGTACAACTTAAAAATATTGAGAAACAAAACAAAATCTTTTGCCATTTGAAAAGTCTGGATGTTATTTTCTGATGCCCCAGAAATCTTTTTAATACTGTAATTAGTAACAGCACAGAATATGTTGCAGTTAATAAATGAGGACAATTTTGAAAATCATGTTTGAAAAAAGATAGCTTTTGACCTAGTCTTTGGTGTTATGGACGCTTATTATGAAATTATTGTGACTGAAAATTTGTTTTATATATTTGCTTTACCACAGATAATTGGTCTTCCTTATCCTTTTAAAATACTTTTTCATTTGGCCAATTTAATTACCAAGACAGCAAATCACCAATGTATCTTCTGGAAACCATTTGTATTAAAAAGCTTAATAATATTATATTTCCAAAAGACCAAGTAATTTAGTCAGTTGTAAAACTTGAGGGTAGTTGGTTCTCATCTATTTTATTTGAATGAGGCAGATCTCAAGATGGGCAGCGTGTTGGAGGAACATGCCATTTTTCTGTAGGAGAAAGCTAGTGCTTTCCTGTGTTTTAGCTACCACACAGGTGCTTGTGCAGTGGGAATCCCGAGTCTGACCTTTGTTAGGTTGCCAGCTAGAGGGAGACTCGCTTTCGCAGCTTTGTTCCTCACAAGTCTTCACCACAGAACCGACCTGTGGTTAGATTTGTGGAAGACTGTGAAGAAAGAAGTGAGGAGTTTTAAATTAAGTACCAGTTCATAGATAGGAGATAGATTCTTTTTTTCCTCAGTCTAGCTTTTTTTCTTTCTCTGTGATTCAGCCTGTCATGCTGACTTCTATTGGAAAGGAAGACCAGCACTGTTAGATGGCATAACAAGCTGCCATCTTCTAGAAAAATAATGATAACGCTTCTAAAATTAAAGGTAATTTGCTGCATAGTTATAGATTTTTATGATGATTGTGACCAAACCTACTATCCGACTGTGCCCATTATTACAGGAGAAATAGTTGATTTATGAAGATACCCTTACTATAGGTCATGTATATTTGGGCTATTGGTTAATATCTATTTACGATTTTAAAGAGTTATAAATCTTAAGGCCAACTACCATATAATTTTTTATAGTTGATATACTAGCTAATTCAGTTTTTATTAATATCTGTATCTACTGGTGTTGTGGGCTTTATAGCTTTTATTTTTATTACAATAACTATTGAATTTGTTGAAATATTACAGTGTATTATCATTTACACCCTGTCAGTAGGGAAGGTGTAGGTTATTCTTAAATACAAATTTGGAGAAATAGCTAACAAGGAGAGTCATTTGAGAAACATATGGACATCATAAAATCCTTCTGTATGTAGCATCTGTACCTTCTCATTAGTGAAATATTGTAGTTGTGGACATTTTTTGTTATTACATCCAAATGTGGCTTTTTATTTTTACTTTAATTGATTTATTTGATTTAAAATTTATATTAATGTTTAGGTTGATGAGGCTTTTATTGCTTGAATCCCTTTCTTTCAATAAAGTTGTGTCTACCCACAGGTAGACACAACTGTTTCCAGCTTGTTTTTGTAACTTACTTTTGTGATGATTCCTCCAAACATTTGAGAAGTGGAGTGACATATTGTTCTCCTTTTAGGAAAGAAACAGCAGATACGCCATAGAACCATCACTACACACTAGCAAGAAGTCAGTGGAAAACTGAGCATAACATGCATTTCTTATTTCTTAATCATGACAGCAAGCTGCTTCACTAACTTCTTATGAACATTTTGTAAATTTACCTATTTCTAGATTTTTTTTTGAAGTGCTCATGTTTATAAATGTGCAGATCAGATTTTTGACCAGTCAACGTAGCCCTAAACTTACGGGCTTTTGCTGATGGGGGAGAAGTGTGACTAATACTGGGTGCTAATATGGACAACCACACCTTTCTGTGGGGTGTTTCCCCTTGCATCCATTCATAGCTCACACACTGCTCTCCACCCACTGGCATCACCTTATAAATCATGTACTGCTCCTGTAATGATTAGAGCAGCCTTTGAAAGTGATCAGCCTACTTGTCATGGTTGAGGATGATCAACTCCATCAGTAAGAGAGGGCATCCAATTTTTGGTAAGATTTCACAGAGGACAGTAATACATTGTCCACTCAAGAGTCAGGCAATATTGATCAAGGATCATCTTGTATGTATTAGGACATACTCTTGTATTAGCTCCGATTCTATGGCTAACTATCAAAGTGAATGAAAGTTTAATAGAATGGTCTTTTGTGGCTAGGTAGACTTCATGTTTCTATGAATAGACTTCACAAAGTGAGAGTGGATCCATGAAATTTCTTCTCTTTGAACCTCCATAGGAGTTTTTGACCAATGTGATAGAGTGCTGGTATTGTCTTGTTTGATTGATAAGAGGAATGTATTATCCAGAATGTAGAAGAAAGCCTTGCAATTTCACAGAAAACATGAATGTGTAATCTTATGTAAGCTCACACGTATTTGTTGAATATAACTTTTGGTTTTTTGAATAAGCAGTGCCAGGTGCTTTTTATTAAGTTAATATATTTTCACTGTCATCTTATCTAAGTGTATGTTTTATGGGAACTCTTGTAAATCATTTTCAATGTGAAATACATAAACAAAATTGTTCAAGTGTGGTGCACAGTTTGCTTCAATGAGTTTGGTTTAGCACCTCAAAGTGAGGAAAACTGCCACTCTATTCTTTGCTGCAACAGGGAGAGTATAGTATGCTGCTGGCAAGATTGAGGTTGCAGAAAATGGCACTTTCCTGTGATAGGAAGAAGAGGGATGTACGTGGGTCTAGATCCAGTGAAATAGTGTTCAGTAGAATTTGTGTATGTACTGCCGAAGTGAGCACATGATCAGTGGGATTAGAAAGAAAGATTATTTTCAAGTATTATGTATACAGGATAGCTAAGACCATTGTACTATTGATTTCTAGTGGTTTTTTGAAGCTAGCAGTTAATTCTTGAAATTTTTACTTTGACCAATTTTATATGCTAGTGTCTGTAATCTGAGCATCTGCACTGAAGACAGCAATGTGCAGCATAATAACTACTGTTGAATACTCTTCATCTTGTTTTTAAAAATGTGTATCATTTTAATGTCTTATCTATTATTTTTATACTCCTTAAAATAAATAAAAAGGACAAAGAAAGGTTAAGCGCATGTATATTACTCATGTACTCATCACATGTATATTACTCATGAAGGTGTGTGTCTTATTCAAAGTGATTGGCAGCAGATTATGAATTATAATGTTTAAGCACCAAATATAATTATTAGATGCTATCATTTCCATTTTCTGTTGTTGCAGAACACATTATAAAAACGTAGCAGCTTCATACTACGGTGTGTCCCTTCCTCTGCTTCCTCAGCATCCCTTGTGTGGCTCAGACCTCTCCCATTGCTGGGCGCCTCATCAGTCATTGGTTCAGGTGACTGTGCCTTTGACTATGGAAAGCACTGCTTCTGAGACTCCTTGCATTGATAGTGGAATTTATCATCTTGTGCCTCTCTCAGCTTTTAAAAGCTGCTTTTGCCAGCTTCTCATGGGCACTCATACAACATGGCAATATGTTTTTCAGTCTTTTTTGCTCCAGTTGGATAAGACAGTCTAATATAATTAATAGATAATAAATAGATGACATGATATAATCAATGCAGTAACATCCATCACCTGTGCCCTCTTCTTTTGGTTAGAAGCAATACATACATTCTACCTTGATTTGAGGGGAGGAGATTGTACAAAGGCACAATGATTGGAGGTTACCTTGGAATGTGTCTACCGCATTGACTGTCTCCTACATCTGCTATAGTGAGAAGACATGATATAGAAACCATTCAAGCAAGTCTCAAAAGTCACTCTGCAGACTGATCCTGTGAGACACTGTTGGTGCTACTGCCTACATGAGCTGCTAGGGGAAAGTGTTTTCTGTAGTACAAAAGAGAATTCTCCCTGTATATACACCAGGAGCCAGCATGGTGGTGCACACCTGTAATTCCAGCTTGCTAGGGCCTGAGGCAAGAGTGCAAATTTGAGCCCCACCTGGGTAACCTAGTGACTTAATGAGATATTCTGTTTAAAAAAAAAAAAAAAAGGCTGGTGCTGGAGTCAATTTTCTTTCTTCTTTTTTTCTTTTTTATTTGATACAGGCTCTTGCTTCACAGTTCAGACTCGTAGTGATCCTCTTTTCTCAGCCTCCCCAGTGCTGGGATTACAGGCATTTACCATCATGCCTGGGGTCCCAGGGATGGCATGGCATGTGGTGCCAGGAATTGAACCCTGGTCCTTGCACTTACCATGCAGTCACTTAGATTGCTGAGCTATCTCCCTAGCCCTGGAGCTCAATTTTCATGATCAGAAAAATGACAAATGTCCACTTAAGGGAAAGAGTAAGAAAAAAATAAAAACATGATTATGAAATGTTTATGTTTTTGACCATGATAGACATGACAGCTATCTAGAGATAGAATTGAAAAATGGCTGGAGTTGTGCATATCCTTGGGAAGAAAGATTTGTTTGAACTTGACAGGGCGTTCTTAGTAAATCCCAGTGAGGAATGATGGTGTTGAGATAGAAGCAGAAACCTTCTAAAGATGAATCACTAGAACATGTTAGCCTAGGAGTTGACTTAGTCCGTTCCTATATTCCAGTGGGGAAGACTTTTAAGATTGGGTTTCACCAATCCTTGCAAACAACCAGAACTGTAGGGCTGGGGAGATAGCTTAGTAGAATAAGCACTTGCCTCACAAGTGCAAGGTTCTGAGTTCAATCCCCAGTACCACATATACACACAAAAACAAAACAAAACAAAACATCAGAACTGTGATTTTAATTATATCATGGCCTGTTCTCATTTTATCAGGGGAAAACAGGGCAAAGGACTACTGCAGGTCTGTGGTGCTGTGTCCATGGCCCAGAGAATGTGGGATGCTCTGTAGAAGCACAAGAGCCCTTTGGATACAGGAGACACTGCCTATTACTTAAGATGCATTGTATCTAATGTGTATCTCAACTCTGGAAGTTTGGCTCAAGTTTCCCCATTCTTCCCTTTGCCACCACTCAGGTAAATGGAGACTTTGAAAGATGACTGAACATCTTGCCAAGGGTCATTCAGCTTGGAGGCACATAGTGAATTTAGTCCAGATCTAGCTCCAAAAGCCACAGCCTGATATTACACACCCCATACTCATAAACAGTAAGTGGATTTCTAGGGGGCAATGCTGTCATTTCGCAAGTGAATGTAAGTTACAGCCATGCTTGGGTCCCATCCTTCATCTTGTTTAACTGCATCCTGGTTAAACAGAAGAAAGAGAGTGTGTGCTGTATCATGCCTTCTTTTATTTTCACAGCAGGATGCACAGATTATAGATCTCTCTTAGATCTAAAAGTAACAAAGGGGAGTGGAAACTGTGCATTTTTTATTTTAACACATCATTTTAGTAAAATCAAAAGCTCCACAATTCCTTTTTCTTCTATATGTAGATTTCTACTATGAGGTTAAATCAGGAAACATTATGAATTCTCATTGCCTCTTTGGCCATGGGGTTCTTTCTATAGCTTTTTTAGATGCTACTGTTTTGATCTACTTGAAAAGTCTATTGAGACATTCTTCCTTTGTTCTTCTATTACCCAGTCCCCCTTTCTACTCTGTGGTACCTCTGAATTCTATTCATAGATATTCTACTTTTTCCTTCTATTTTATGTACTTAAAGTCTCTTCTTTAAATGGATCTGATTCCATTGATTAGAATCTCTGGCCCAGTTACCTTGCTGCTCTGCTGTAAAATAGAAGCTCAGTGCTGGACTCGAGAAGTCTCATCTATGTTCTGTTAATTTTACTGATTGTATTCTGTGTCCTCAACACAGTGTGAAGTACCCTTTAAGCTTTTCCTTGGAAATGTAAAGTGTAAACATCTCACACTGAATGCCCCGAGGAAGTAGACTGCTTGGATTGTTTTAGGTCAAGTGGATATTTATGGACCACTCCATGTGGTCCTGTAGAAGGACAATTGTGATTATCCCATCTGTACTCTGAAATAGTACAGATTATAAAAAGAGAAATTGTGAGTCACCCCCATCCTGACTGGGGTCTACCATAACCTGTTCCAGACACTGAAGCTCAGAGAAATCATAAAACAAACATTTCATATAAATTTTAGGCTTCCTATGGTATCTTAGGTCAGATTTCAATCTCCTAAATTTCAAACCTTGTAATATGAGTTCTTTCACATGTGACCTTACATTACCTTTTTACTTTTATGTTTTTAATTATTGCTGCTTTCTGATCTATACCTACATGAGGCCGAATCAGTCTTTCAAGCCTCTAGGGTCTTACTGGAAGTGTGTGCCGATTACGAAGCTATCCCTTCTCCGCTTTACTTTTCCATCGGCTGACACCACATCTCTTTTGTGATTTATACTTCCGTTGATGATTTGCAGTGCACCATGGTTCTTCTCTTCTCTGAGTTCCTGTGATAGTTTAGGATATTCCCATGCTTCTCACAGGCTTGCAGATTGAATTCTAATATTAAGATGATCCATCATTTAGAAGAAAGCTGCTGCATGAGTTGAATCTTCAGAGGAATTTGCATTTTGTTACCAGGAACAACATGTTTATACTTTTGCAATACAGTAGTACATTTAATATAAGTATGATTTACATGTGTGCTTGTGGTCTCTTTGCAATGATTCTGTAACCTACTAGAGGCCCATGCCTTAACGTAAAAGAGAGCTGAGGTTTGATTTGCTCTGAGTACCTTATTGTCATTAAAGGACACAGGAAGAATGTGCTGATTTTAGCTGAGGGTGGTCTGTATAATGTGAGCTTGTTACTTTGAATAAACAGTTTACTTACACATATGGAATTGTAAAATGCTTATGCTTATAGTGATTATAAATTATCAAAACTAAAGTTTGTGAGAAATGTGAACAATTAGAATTGGTGAAAATAAAAAAAAAACAATACTAAATTATGTGACAAATGATGTTGTATATTGAAATTGCATTGCCTGAATGGGTTTGATGCAGCTTTAGATTCTGTTCTTATTTAATCTGCATTGTGTTTTATATCAATATAAATGCTAAAAATATACTTTTAAAAGTAGATTTAAAACAAGCAAAATTAACTTCACGGCTCTGTTGGCTGGTTTGTGTAATCAGACTTCATATATAACCAAGATTCTACTACTAAATACTCCTCAAATGTAATTTTTAATGAGATGTCAACTGAGAACTTTGTAACTATTTTGTTCTCTTAAAAATATGATTAGCACTGTGGAGTTATTGAATTCTAAATCAAATGTGTAAGCCATATTCAGAAATTGCGTCAACGAAGAACAGATTGTGTAGAAACTACACAGAGATGATTTTAACCACCATGGTGCAGGGTGCTTGTATTTTGGATGCGTGTACTAGTCTGCATTTCATAATGACTAATTCATCCTCACCTTTTCTTTAACCAAATTTAACTGATTTAGCAATAGTATCGTTTTTGACCTTTATGTAGTACATGTATGATTGACAACATCAGCAACAAAGAATGAAAATTCAATGGTAGTGTTGGGTTTTCATGTGCTCATTCATAAATTAATTAGAATGAATTTAATCCTGGTGTGGTAATACGTGACTGTAATCCTAGCACTCTGGGAGGTTGAGGCAGAAGAATCACAAGCTCAAGCCCAGCCCAGGAAATTCAGTGACTTGCAGAGACCCTGTCTCAAATAAGAATAATCTCTTAACAAGAATAAGTTTTTATTTATTATTTAAGATTACCATCTTAATAACAGTTCACATTGAACAAAGAATTTCACATTAAACTTGTGGATCACAATTTGAAAAACACAGTTGCAAATATTAATTTTCCAGTGAAGGTATTTTACATTTGACTGTGCATTATATGCCATAACTACATTGGAAGCTCAATGAGTTCAGAGAGAACATGCCCAGGTTTTTTTTTTTTTTTTTTCACAGCATAAACTGTGTGTCTTGCAGTTTATACCTAATAAGTATTTGTTGATTGGGCAGTTTATTTATATTATTTCCTATTGCCCTGTGAGCTCCTTGGGGACAGGGACTACCTTATTTTAATCTTTTGTCTCTTTGCCTAATGAATACACTAGCTCTTCTGTGTGTGGATTTGTGCGTGCATTCTTCTAGAGTGCACGTGTCTCACGCTGGGCACTGCTTGCAGGGCTCGGTGCTGTGTAGTGGAGCTTTCTGTGATGGTGGGCATAGTGCGTATCTGTGCTTCCCATTGGCATCGCTGCTAGCCACACGTGACTTCTGAGGATTGACTGTTTAGCTAGTGGGGCTGAGCACCTGCATTTACTTTCACTTAATTATTAAATGTCTTGTGCGGCTAGTGGGCCGCACACATCCAGATGGTAATATCTCCTTTCTCAGGCTCATTTGTCCACATATCCAACACAATTACATTTTTCTGGGTGGTGTTATTGTATTTTGTCATTATTGGATGGATGAAATGAGTTATATATATATATTTATATATATATATATATATATTTCAACAAGTAGCTTTCATTCTTTCCTCAAATGACCAGCAATACTGTACACCATCTCTACATTCACTCACTGATTTCCTCATTAGTCTCAAGTCCTGAGCCTTACCACTTCACCAGATAAATTTTACATTATTCTTTTGTTCTTTTTTTAAAGACCTCAGGTTTCCTTGTGTTTTGATAATTTCTACATTAATCCCTTTCTTTTCTAATACACCATTTAAACGTGTATGCTGAAAAAATAACTGCAAATACTAAAAAAAAAAAAACCTTGTGTGCTGTATGTTCATTAATATCATTATCCTCATTCTATGGTAACACATGCTTATTATGTCCCAGTGTCTGTTGCTATTCTGAACAGATTTAAAATATATTTAAAAAATGTCTGAATATTCTTTTTCTCTTACTGATTTGTTTATCTTGCCCTTTACTCTTTCTGGTACAGGAGAAGAAAGAAGAGCACCCAAAACATTTAATTATAGAAGAACTCAATCCTTACATAAGATGTAATCCCAGCATAACAAGTTTCCCAGCTGTTGGCAAAATGCATGAAATCAGTGCAGTGGGACTGACCATGTAGAGAGGGAGCAGTTGCTTCCTGCAGGTGTCCAAGCTCTTTTATGCAGCCTGTAGGTCTGCTACAGAATAAGCCAGATTCAGATCCATCGTACTTATTTTTAGCCTGGGTTTGGGTGTATTTGCATATGTTATGTCATAATCTTTTACAATACTAAGTTTAATAATATGGAAGGTTATAATGGCAACATTGGACAGATAAATTGAAGTAATCTAACATGCAGCAACACTTGAGAAATTTCTACTCATATTTTATCTATACTGAGAGCCTTAATAGTTTTTTTTTTTTTTTTTTTTTTTCAGAACCAGGGATTGAACACAGGACGTTGTGCTTGCCAGGAAAGTGCTTATTCCACTGAGCCATCCCCCTAGCCCCAATAGTTGTCTTATACAGCAGAGTCTGACTGCACAGACTCCAGCATGGGAAGGGGCTCATTGCTGCAGCCTTGCGTAGTGGTACCAGACTCTGGTGTGCATCATATTGCTCTTCAGGGTAACACCCATGGACTGAAGAAGCATAATCTGTATTCTCTGGACCAGTTCAACCAATTTCCAAGGCAGTTTAGTTTGTGCTAGGTTTTCATAATTTTCGCTTAGTACCCAAAATATGCACCTCCAGTGTACTTGTTTTCATTTCATTCCATAATTATGCACTGAGGGAACTTGGAGGTGTGTTTCTGAATAGCCCCCTCCCATAATGTGAGAAAAGCTGAGGCACAGTGTATAGAATTTTGTATTTTGGGAGTTGGTGGTTTTGTTGTGATCTTACTGTTGATTTCACTAGCCATTAAATGAGGACAGGTAGTCATGCTTTATCTTCTCTCCTTAAACTTACTGATAAACATTCCTTTAAAAAGTCTATAAGAAGTAAAGTGGGTTTTATGTTCATTTTTGGCAGGTTGGGAAAGTAAAGAGAGCTGTCTTTTGTGACTTGGGCTATAAATATAAAATCTCCTCCTTACCTGTTTGACCCAATTTGTTTTTACAGTTACCTACATTAATAATAAATATATGAGTTTAGCATTACCAGAAAGCAGTGTTTTAAGTGCTTTTCTTTATAAAGTTCCACTATGGTTTTCACGTGGACTTGGAGGCTAACTTGTTTACTAACAAGACCACCCTGTAAATTACTTGCTAGCTTTTCTCTGTTAAACACATGTAGTAAATTCAACTTAAATTACATCTGCAAACATATAACTATAACTAACCAAGCCAAACAGAATGTAAATAGAATGGTATTTCAGAATGATAGCTCTCAAAAGCAGATCTGAAATTTATTCTATACTTTCCTAATTTTTTTTTCTTTTTTTTTGTATTTAGGACAGGGTGTACAGGGTGTAAGGGTCTCACTGCATAGATTGGACTCTGTAGTGATCCTTTTATTTACAGCCTCCCAAGTGCTGGGATTACAGGCACGCACCACCATGCCCAATCTCAATCACCAGTTCAGTGCACCCTGGGGGTGGGCCCTGCAAGGCAGGCCCAGGGATTGAACTCCTGGTCCCTGAATCTTCTTAAACAGGTGCCTTAATCCGCTGAGCTATTTGGCTGGCCCTCTTTCCTGTTTTTTTTTTTTTTTTTTTTTTTTTTTAATGAACGTTTAAAAATCTGTACTGTATTACCCTTCTGTTAAAGCAGTAAATAATCCATTAAAGATATTCCCATAGTAAAACATCATGTAGCTGCTCTTTGTTCTTTCTTGCTTTCTGTAGATCCAGATTTTCATCTAGTACCTTTTTATCTGAAGGATCTCCTTTAACATTTCATATAGCACAAAGCTACTCATGACAAATTCTAGTTTTTAAATATCAGGAAACATCTTTATTTTTTCCCTTTACATAGAAGTCTGTGTTTTCCTTTGCATTTTAATGAAAGTTTGCTGTCATATTTGTTCTTATAAATTGTTTAGAATATGATTGTTTTTCTTTATTGCTGGTTTTAATTTGATTTGATAAATCTTCATGTTTCTTTTACTTTGGGTTCTTTGTACTTTCTGGGTTTTTTTTTTTTTTTTTTTTTTTTTTTTTTTTTTTTTTTTTTTTTTTTTTTTTTTTTTTTTTTTTTTTTTTTTTTTTTTTTTTTTTTTTTTTTTTTTTTTTTTTTTTTTTTTTTTTTTTTTTTTTTTTTTTTTGCTTTTTTCTATTTTTTTGGTGCAGGGTCTCACTATGCATGCAGCCCACATTCATAGTGATCTTGCTTTTTGCCTCCCATGTGCTGGGATTACAGGATGCAATCCACCACGCCCGGATTGCATCGCCGGCTCAGCGCACCCGAAGGCGGGGCCGGCGCGGCTTGGGGAACCAAGGATCGAACACTGGTCCCTGCGCTTACCTAAGCAAGCGCTTAGTCCGCTGAGCTATACCGCCGGCCCTCTTTGTACTTTCTGAACCTGTGGATTTATAGTTTCTGTCAATTTGAAAAATAATTTTATTTATTTATTTATTTTGGTGGAACTGTGGATTGAACTCATGCCCTTGTGTTTGCCAGGGAAGCACTTACTCCACTGAGCTGTCTCCCCAGCCCTGAAAAATAATTTTAGTAATACATTACCGGGAAGAATTTTATGTTTTCCTTCATAGACTCCAAATACATATAGTAGCCTCACTGATTTTATTTCCTGTTCTTTTCTCTGTATACATTTTTTTTTTGCTATGGTGGAGATGTGCCCCAGTGTGTTGAAGGCTCACTGTAATGGAGGCTTGGTGGATGGTAGGCTTTTGGGCAATAAGTGTGTCACGAGGTCCTAACTTCAGTAGTGAAACAGACTTTGACACTGCACTGTTTGGAGGTGATGGAAACGGGGTGGAACCTATTTGAAAAGACTGATGCATGGAGTCTGATGTTAAGGTTTGCATATGGTCCCTGGCTTCTTCCTCTCTGGCCTTTTCTTTCTCTTGGCTTCCAGGCGACCATGAGGCAGGCAGTTTTTCTTGAGCACACCCATCCACTACAATGTTTTGGTGTTGCTGAAGTCCACAAAGCAATAGAGCCTACTGACTGTATACTGAAACCTCTGAAACTGGGAACCCAAACAAACCTTTCTTCTTTTAATATATTCTGAGAGTTTTTTTTTTTTTTTTTTTTTTAGAGGTGTAAATGTTATGATTTTATTTGGATCATTTCTTTTGCTATGTCTTCATGTTCATTATCTGTAACCCCACGTATTATACTGTGTTTTTCTCAAATATATAATTTGCATTTCTCAACAGGGTCTTTCTTTGTAGCCAAGGATGGCCTTGAACACACTGTGTAGTCCAGGCTGGCTCTAAACTTATGATCCTCCTGGCTTAGCCTCCAGATTATTAGCACTGCAGATGTGCACTGCCATGCCTTGCTTCATGCCTGTAATTAACCTTTGAATACTTCGGATAGATATACAATAACTGCTTTAATGACCTTGTTTGTAAATTCTTACGACTTTTGTGTGCCTCATAAATTTTGTTTGGCTGACTTTTCTACTAATTATGAATTATATTTTTGTACTTTTTTTGCATGTCCAGTAATTTTTTTTTTTTTTTTTGTCTTTTTTGAGACAGGGTCTCACTGTGCAGTTCAGGCTGGCCTTAAGCTCACTTTGTAGCTCAGGCTGGTCTCGAACTCACAACAATCCTCCTGCCTCAGCCTCCCTAGTGCTGGGATTACAGGCATGCGCCACCACGCCCGGCTCTTCCAGTAATTTTTTTCTTCCATAAAATTTTATTTTAAAGAGAGAAAAATCCTAAAAGTTCAAAGCAAGATAATAGAATTAAAATGGCTAATATATTACGTATTGTTATCTGTAAATTTGTTACTCAGAGTACAAGATATGTGCATTTAATTGCCCAAACAGTATTATCACAAAGCTTTCTTTGCAATGAACTGGTGATAGTAGTATAACCATCTTCTCTATCTATGTATCTATCTATATACTTTTTACTTTTTTTCATTTCTTTCCCTACTTTTTTCTTCCATTGGTTTCTTTTTTCCTTTTGAGTAGTTTCTTCCCATTTTACAAACTCTATTGTACATTAATGGTCTTATCTACTCTTTTCATGCATCATACAGTGGAGACCATATGATGTCTACACATGAGTCTTGGCTTATTTCACTTAAGAGGGTGCTCTCATATTGCATCTGTTTACCTATAAAAGTCTCAAGTTTATCCTTCTTTGTGGCAAAGTAGTACTCCATTATATAAAAAGGCTACTTTTTAAAAATCTATTCCTTAGTTGATGGGCACTTGGGTTGTTTCCAACATCTAGCTATTACAAATTATGCTGCTATAAACATTGATGCTCATATAGCATTGTAATTTTTTTAAATCCTTCTAGGAAAATACACAGTAGGGGACTAGCTGGGTCACATGGAACCTCCAACTATAGTTTTTTTGAGGACTCTCCACAATGATTTCCACAGTTATTGCATCAGTCTACACTCCTACCAAAGTGAAGGGTTCTTTTTTCCTGCACAACCCTAATAGCGTTTGCTATTAGTTGACTTATTGACATGAAATCTCAGTGTTATTTTAATTTGCATCCCTTGAATGGCCAATGAGGTTGAACATTTTTCATGTATTTAATTGCTGTTTATATTTCTTCATCTGAGAAGTGTGTATTCACTTTAGGTGTACATTTGTGGACTGAGCATTAAATTTGGGGGCTCAGATGTTTTTTTGAGTTCTTTGTATGTTCTCAGTAATCCTTTGAAGAACAGCTAGAAATCATACTTTCGCACACTGTGGATCATCTCTTCAGGCTATTGGTGGTTTCTCTTTCTTAGCAAAAGCCTTTTAATAAAATGAGATTTTAGTTGTTGATTCTTTATGGATAGTTCCGTGTAATCAGGGTTTTGTTTATAAAGTCTTTGCCTATACCACTGTCTTCAAGAATTTTATCTATTTAATCTCCAAGAAAATTTAATGTTTCTATTTTAATGTTTAGATATTTGTCCACTTCAAATTTAGTTTAGTAGATGGTTGAATATATGGACCCAATTTTAATATTTGGCACGTACAGAGCCAGTTTTTCCAGCACCATTTATTAAAGACACTATCTTTCTTCTAGTGAATGTGTTTGGCACCTTTGTCAAAGATAGGTGGCTGAGTATGTTGGGAGTTATTTTTGTATCTTTTGATCAGTTCCATTGATCTTTGGGCTTTTTTTTTTTTTTTTTTTTTTGCCAGTACCATGCTGTTTTTAATCACAGTAGCTTTATTGTGTAACTTCAAGTCAGGGATTGTGCTTTCCCCTGCCTTGCCTTTGTTGCCCAGAATTGACTTTGGTATTCTAGTTCTCTTCTGGTTTCAAATAACTTTTAGGATTGTATTTTGTGATACATGCTATTGGAATTTTGATCAGAATTTACTTAAATTTCTATAACAGTTTTAGGAGTATGACCATTTTTACTGTATTGATTCTTTGTATCAAAGAACAAGTAATATCTTTCCATTTTCTGATATCTACTTCAGTCTTCTTTGTTAGAGTGCTGCAATTTTTAACATAGAAACATTTCATTATGACTAATTCTTAGGTCTGTCTGTCTGTCTGTCTGTCTGTCTGTCTTTCTTTCTTTCTTTCTTTCTTTCTTTCTTTCTTTCTTTCTTTCTTTCTTTCTTTCTTTCTTTCTTTCTTTCTTTCTTTCTTTTGATGCTATTGTGAAAGATGTTGTTTCCCTGATTTCTATTTCACTGAGTTTGCTATTCATGCACAGGAATGCTATTGATTTTTGAGTCTTGACTTTGTATCCGGCTACATTATTGAATTTTCTTATTAAATCTAGCTATATTGTAATGGAGTTTTGGGGGTATTTTATGTAAAGTATCATGTTATCATCAAATAATGATAATTTAACTTCTTCCTTTCCTATTGTTATTAATCTTATTTCTCTTGTCTAATTGTCCTGATTGAAGTTCCCAGGAATATGTTGAATAAGAGTGAAGCCAGTTGGACATCTTTGTTTTATTCTTGATTTTTTAGAGAAAGCTTTCAGCTTTGTCCATTAAGTATGATGTTGGCTGTTAGTTTGTCTTAGATGGCTTTTATAAATTGAGATAAAAACTATTCCAATTTTAAGAAGGATTCTTATCATGAATTGTTGCTGGACTTTGTCAAAAGCTTCTAATGCATCTATTGAGATGATCATATGATTGTTTTGTCCTTGGCTCTGTTAATATGATGTAGGGGCCGGGGAAATGGCTCAGTGGAATAAGTACTTCCCAGGCAAGCACAAGGGCCTGAGTTCGCAAGGGCCTGAGTTCAATCCCTGGTTCTGTTAAAAAAAAAATCCCAAAACAACAACAACAACAAATATTTATATATATATGGTGTATTACATTAACTGATTTACACATGTTGAACTGTCACTGCCTCCTGAGATGAATACTAAGTCATGATGAATAATCTTGATGATCTTCTGTATTCTGTCTATTATTATCTTATATAGGATTTTTGCATCTATGTTCATTAGGGAAATTGGCCTGTACTACCTTTCTTCATTGGGTCCTTCTTAATGCTTGCTTCCAGAAATGAATTTGGGAATATTGTTTCCTTTTCAGTTTCATTAGAGTTTGAGAAGTAGTGATGTTAGGTTTTCTCTAAATATTTGATATAATTCAGCAATCAATCCATCAGGGCCTGGAATTTTCTTTGTTGGTCAATTTTTAATTACATCTTCAAGTTTGTTGATCGATATTGGCTTATTTAGGATTTTTATCTCTTCTTGATTCATCTTTGGTAATTCATATGTATATAGGATTTTCTCCATTTCTTTTGCATTTTCTATTAGAATACAAATTCTAAAAGTAGGGATAGGTCTGGGGAAATAGTTTGGTGGACTTGGTGCGAGTCTTACAAGCCCAAAGACCTAAGTTCAATATCTGGTACCACATGCTGTGCTAGCCCAGAAACCAGGCATGGTGATGTACACCTATAATTCTAGAGCTGGGGAGTCTGAGACAGGAGACTTACTGTGAGTCAGAACTGCATAGCAAGACCCTGTATCAAGTAAATAAATAAACTAATTAAGTAAATAAAAGTAGGTATGTAGTATCTTCTAGATTTCTTCTGGGTCTGTTGTGATTGCATGCTTTTTGTTTTTCCTAGTTGCTAGTATTTAAGTCTTTTCTTTTCATTTTTGGCAAGGTTGGATAAGGATTTGCCAATTTTATTTAATCTTTCAAAGAACCAACTCTTGAAGTCATTGATTCTTTATATTGTTTTCTTAGTCTTTAATGTGTTAATATCTGCTTTGATCTGTTAATTTCCTGCTTTGAATTAGCTTTTGAGCAAGGTTGTTCTTTTTTCTCTAGAATATTAAGGTTCATCATTAAGTTTTATATTGTCACTTGCTCTGTTTTCCTGTTATGGGTATTCATTGGTGTGAATTTCCCTCTTAGGACTGCTTTCATTGTGTCACACAAGTTCCAGTATGTTCTATTGTCATTAGCAATTCATTTTAGAAAGTCTAATTTCTTCCTTAAGTTGTCTGTGAACCGTTCAGGAGGATGTTGTTAATTTCCATGAGTTAATGAAGTTGTGATTTTTTTGGCCATTGGTTTTCAGTTTCATTGTACTGTGTCTGATAAATATGCAAGGAATAATTCCAATTTCTTTGCATTTATGTAAGCATGTTCTCTGAGCCAGTATGTGATCTGTTTTGGAATATATTGTGTATGCATGTGAGAAGAATGTGAATTCTGATGTTATGAGATGGAACACTGTTGACATCTACAAAATCTATTCATTTAAAAGTTTAGATCAATTCTGATTTTTTTTGTTGGAATTTTTGTCTAGTTGATCTATTTATTTATGACAGTAGGGTGTTGAGTTTCCTCATTACAATTGTATTAGAGTTTGATGTTTTGTGTCTGTTAATATAGTGTCTGTTTATATAACTGGGTTCACTGGTATTTGTTATATATATATATATATATATATATATATATATATATATATATATATATATATATATATATATATATATATGGATTTTGCTTCTTGGTGTATTCTGCCAGTCTGTGTTTCTTGATTAGAAAATTGATATCGCTAGCATTGATGGTTATAACTGATATGTATTGACTTATCTTTGTCATGTTAATTTCCTATTGTTTGTCTCCTTCTTTGGATTTTTCCTCCCTATTTAATTAGTTGTCTTTCCTGGTAGATTTCTTCTGTTGGGGTTCATAGAGTTATAGTCCTTTTTATCTCTTACATAATATCCTTTAAAACAATTTGGAGTGGTGTGGTCATCATAAATTTCCTTAGATATTCTTTATCATGGAAGTATTTTATTTCTCCATCAATTTTGAAAGATAATTTTGTTCACAACATCAATCTGGGTTGAAGTTTTTTGTTTTTTTTTTTTTTTTTTTCCTTTAGAGCTTGAAATACTTTATTCTAAAGTATACTCTCCTTACCTTCAGGGTTTGTGCAGAGAAGTCAACTGTGATTCTGATGGGCTTTCCTTTATGGGTGACTTATTTATTTTACCTAACAGCTTTTAAGATTCTATTTTTGTGTTGAATTTCTGGAATCTTGAATGTGATATACCTGGTTGTAGATTTTCTTTTTGATCACGTGTAACTGGAATTCTGCATGCCTCACTTATCAGTGTGTCAGATTCTTTTTCCTTACCAGGGAAGTTTTCTGCCATGACATCTATGAACAGTGTTTTGTTTTTCTAAATATCACTTGTGCTCTCTCCTGATTTTTCATTGACTCTAATCAATCTTAAGTTATTCTTATTTGCCTCAACTAACAGCTGCCAGGTTGATTTCTCATGGTCCCTTTCTAATTAAGAACTCTTTTTCCTGGTCAGTAATTGCAGTACTGTCTTGTATATCTGAGATCTTGTCCTTGCATTGGCTTAATGTGCTGTGAATAGTTTCAATGGATTTTTTATCTTCCTAGATACATGCTTGAATTTGCCTCATGGATTCTATCTTATTCCTATGCTGAGCATTCATGGCTTCCATAATTTTCTTTTTAAGTTTTTTTTTTTCTTTTTTTTTTTTGTGTGTGTGTGCAAGGTATCATTATGCAGCTCAAACTTGTAGTGATCCTCCCGATTTCTGCCTCCATAGTGCTGGGATTACAGGTGTGCACCACCATGCTTGGACTCCATCACCAAGTCAGCAGGCTGGGGATGGGGCCGGTGTGGCATCCTGTGCCAGGGATAGAACCCTGGCCCCTGTGCTTACCTAAGCAAGTGCTTAGTCAGCTGAGCTATACCACTAGCCCTCCATAATTTTCTTAAGCTCTTCTTTTAAATCTGTATCTACTCTTGAGTTACTAAGTCTAGTTTTCCTTGTGCACACCATCTCTGCAGGCATATGAAAAACTATTTCTGATTTGATTTTTTTCTAGATCCTCATTCAATTACCTTTTTGATACCACTTCAGAGAGGTCAGGTGGGTGGTCTTGAATTGTCCCAGCTTATTCTTCCTTAGGTTTGTCTATAGTGAACTGGATGTCTGAGTTTGTATCTAGTGAAGTGTTTCTTCTTTTCTTTTTTTTTTAGTTTAATTCTTGGGGTGATGCTTATAAATTCCATATTCTGGGTTGCTTTATTGCTAATATTTTAGAACCCCTAGGAAATGACTACTTCTCTGAGGTATCTTTTTGGTGTAGCTGATATTTGGATTTTGAGTTTGTTGCCAGATCTTGCCTCTTTAATTTGTGGGGAATGAGAAATTGCCTGCTTGGCCCAGCCTCTGGTTCTTTGGTACTGTGGCACAGTATTTTCTATGACTTTTAGTCAATGTCATTGTTGTAATACCAGGAAGAATAACTCAGAAAAACTGTGTCACCACTGGCTAAATTATTACCATTGGCAATAGCAATAGCACCAAACACAGCCTCTGAAAATGACAAACTGAGGTAACCTAACCATTAATTTACTGCTTTTACCCATATGAAATAATCTGTGCTTATGTAACATAATCTGAAGCAAACTACAGAATTTTGTGCAGTATATAAAGCATTAACATGTCAAATTTTCCCTCAGATTAAAATTTGGAAGGGGTTAGGGAGAAAAGAAGAAGAGGAGGAGAAAGTGGCAGAGGAGAAGAACAAGAGGAGAGAAAAACGATATTAGAAGGAAGGGTGGAGGACAAAGGGGTCAGGCTAACTCTGGCAACGTTGTACAGAAGACTGGTGGGAAAGATAGAAGGGAGAGATAAAAATAGAACAAGTACCGCAAAGAGGCTAGAAATCATGTTCACACATATGTAAAAACAAGAATAAACAATGGAGAAAGAACAAGCAAATAAACACAAAAAAGAAATAACAAGAGCAACAAATGAGAGAAAGAGAGAAGAGAAGAGAAGAGAAGAGAAGAGAAGAGAAGAGAAGAGAAGAGAAGAGAAGAGAAGAGAAAAGAGAAGAGAGACTGCTTCTAGGTTTGTCTCTGCTGTCACTGGTAGACAATGTGTGGAGACAGAATCCAGATCTGTGTTGACTTATCTTGGCAAACTAGCAGTCACTTTTTGATGTGGTAGTGGACAATCTCAACAAGCCTGGACTTTGGCTGAGATCAGATTTGGTCTGAAGCTGTCAGCATGCCTTCTGCGGGCCTGCACCCACCTGGGAGCTCCTGGATGGAGCCGGCAGCTGCTGAGTTCTGAGCTCAGCTTTCCTCTCTCCAAGATGGCTCCCCGCCAACCACTCTGTCCTACAGGATGACTGAGCCTACAGCACTCAGCGCCAGCTAATGCAGTCCTCATGCCCATAGCTCTCCTCCACTGCTCTGTCTCTGCGGAGGCCTCGGGCTCACCAGCAGTCACTGTGTGTCTTCAGGCTTGAACTTCTCCTCTTGCACATCAAGTCCTGGCTCAAGGAGAAGGTGCTACCAGCTAACTACTTCTTTGTTGAAATTTCTCTCTTCGTTCTCCCTGTGGGCTTCATTGCATGCTTCAGATCCTTCTTGGGTCCAGAGTGCATACTTCTCTCCTTATCTTCCTCATGTTGCTGCATTTCTGTGTCTGGATGGCAACTTTTGGACAGTCTCTTTCTCTGCTGTTTTGCTACTCTACTATCTTGGTGTTCCTCAACTAATAATTTTTGTTTTTTTTTTTTTTTTCTTTTTGGATTTGAACTTGGGACCTTATATTTGTCAGGCAGGTGCTTATGCCACTGAGCCATCTCCGCATCCCACCTACTAATTTTTGATAGATGCCAGACATTGTGATTTTTTTTTCTCTTTCAGGGTATTGGATGTTTTTATATTCCTATAATATTTTTTCTGGAATGCAGTTAATATCTTAGAAACAATTTAAGTCTTTCAGGTTTTACTTTCAGGAGTAGTTTCTGAGCACTGTACCCAATACATATTCTGTGAATATAAACTTTTCCATTGTGACTGATAGAAACAAGCATGGTTCCCAGATTTTTGTGAGTTATCTCACAGTATTTATCTTTTCCTTGTAAAATCTTATTAGCTGAGATAATTTTTAAAATGATTTAGATGTTTAATATCCCATTTCATGCCATTTATTGTGCTGATCCACTTCTATTTTTTAAGTTTCTACATTTTTTAATGAATATTTTTACTATATAAACATTTTTTAGTAATTAAAGTTTACAGTCAACCATCATGCTTGGTGATTTTATAACTACCTATCAATTCAAGAAAATTCTCAAGGCAAGCCACACATGGATGAAGATATTAAATTGTTGAGTATAACAATTTGCTAGTTTTAAGTGGATAAAATGTGATACTACGGAGAAGTCCCATGTTTTTTAAAAATGCCAATTAGCTTTGAAATACGATTCTTTTGAATTCAGTAAATCTGAATGATTATAAAACAGCTCATAAATCACTGTATTTTGCATTAGATAATTTTTGGGGATTTTTCTCCTTTATTTAGGAGGTTCTACAGTTCAAGTATAGAACTTCAGAATGTGCATATATGTAGCAGTACTGAACTTTGTGCTGGTGAGCTATTTTATTTTTAACTTCTCTCATATTTGAATGATAAAATATAGTACTATGAACTAACCAGAGAATAAATTGTCAAAATTCAGGAGCACACCTTGCAGTAGTTAATATGTCTTGTTGTTTTAAGAGTTTTCTGGCAGTAAGGGCACAATTGACAGAATTTAAAAGAATTCTTGAGGTGATATAGTTCCATATGCTGTGGGAATATGTCAAGGATTTTTTAATGTTGTAATTTGAGTTTTTTAATGTCTTTTGAAAGCTAGTTGTTAAGCATGGCAGTAAGACTGGAGTTGCTTTAGAATTCTTTGGAAAATAAAGTAAGAAGGAATTAAAATTATCTTTATTTTCTTCAGAGCTGAAATAACTATCAGCACCATGAAGCCAAAATTGTGGTGATATTACATTGCTGTTTCCAATGTTTACATATCAGGGTTAGGCAAGATTTATATTCTCTTACAAAACTGAACCAAAATGCATGAATTTGTGTAGAATTTAAAGAACAGAATATTATAAAAATTGAGTACCACCTGGGGGAGGAGACTGTTAATTGTTTCCCAGTATGTTCTTCATTGTCTTCAGAGACAGAGACCCTGCATTTCAGCTGGGGACAGATTCTTATGACCTCAGGACCTTGTAAGGATGGCAGAACAACAGGGATTTTTAAGATGTCTGGGGCAGAAGTACTGGCTTCTTGAACTATAAGTTACCATAATGGTTTGGAATCTTGTCTAAATCACTATTATTTTAGGTCTCTGTCACAGATGGTCAAAGCTATCTCATCAATATTTGTTTATGAACGATGATAATAATTGTTTTCTATAAGTGAGCTTGAAAGGACTAAGTGGTTGTGCATCACAGAGATCTAAATATTTTCAAACAACATTTAGAAAATAACTAGACTAGCCCAGTATCTATTATCAGAGGAATACAACAAAGTTAAACCTCTCTGCTTTTCCCTAAGAAATGTAAATACAGATTTGAAGCCCATAATCCTTACGACAACTTTTGAAGAATTCAGGTTTTGAAAAGTGAGCAAAGGTTTTTTTAAATTAAGATTTTTAAAAATTTTATTGAGAAAGAAATAGCAATGAGACAGTTTCAAAACAGGTTAGTAGTACAGTTACACTAACACTACAAAATGGTCCTTCATTTATATCCCCTTTTTTGTTTAGTTTTGTCAGAGATGGGTATTCTGTTGCATTTTAATGTTATAGGTGCATAAATTCAGCAAAATAATCCAATATAGTCCAATAGTCCATAATAGTAGTGGGTTATCCATAGGACCGACAATGTCAGAAGTTGTTGAGCCTTTTATAGCTCAGAATATTAATATAACTTTACTTTTTATACCTTGTTTTGATACTTTTCTGTTGGATGGTTAAGACCAAGATAAAGCAAGACCTATATAACAAAAATGTAACTTTTGTATCTGACAAGGACATTCAAATTCCCTCAGGATTTACCCTGAAACCCTGTACAATACTTTATAGATCCTTTGTCAATGTCAGCCATGTGGATGAGTCATGGCCGTTGCTTGACCAGTTTGTTCTCTCTGTGAAACCTGAGAGAATGTTTTCTCTCTAGGTGACTCTCTTTAGGCACATTGTACATCATTGATCACTTTCCTCTGTGGTCCCATGCTCTCCTTGATCAGAAAAATTTGGAAGTCTCGTCTCCAGGCCTCTGGCAGGGCAGGTGCTTTCTGTGTCCTCTTGTGCTGCTCTTTCTTCTCATTGTTGTGAGACCCCTTTAATTTACCCCTTTTTGGTTCTTGGCTCACTTACATAAGCACATCGCAACCTGGTAGGTTTGAGGCCTATTTGGTGATTTCAAAAATATTATATTGAATTAATTGCTTATATTTGAAAATAGGATATTCAATATGAAGTCTAGACTTTATATTAAATCAAAATCTCTCATGTGGACATGAGAAAACATGTCCACATTCCTTTTGTGTTATAGGTGTGGAACTACTGTAACCATTCCTTTCTACGAGGCCTCATCCTCTGTTGCATACAGCTTATCTGTTTTGTGTATTTTCATCACTTACCCGACATTTTAGGTAATTTGCGTGTGTCTGATTCATCTTCTTGTTTGTTTTTTTTCAATGGAACTGGGAATTGAACTTGGGCCCTTACACTTGCCAGGGAAAGGCAAGCACTAATTCTATTGAGCCATCTCCCCAGCCCTATCTTCTTGGGCAATTAAGCTTTTTATAGCTTTTTCCTTTTCCTGCCCCTTTCTTTTCAATTCTGACTCATTCTGTATTCCTCTTCCTACTACTGTCTTAATTAAATTCATGTTGTTTTTATCTGGCTCCATTGCAGGAGGGTTCTCATTGACTTTTATGCTTCTTGTCTTATCAAAATCATATTGTCATCCTGCAGACTGCTACTTGTTTAGCCTTTTTAAAATTAAAATTTTAATAGGTTTCTATGCAGCCTCAAGATTCATTGTCTTTCTAGATGATGTCAAACTGCTTAGCACTGATGCGAATGTAGAATGGCACAAGTTGAAAACAGTTGAACAATTTTGGTAAAAGTAAATCATGGTATTACCATATTACCCAGCAATTCTGCTCATACCTGAATACATAATTGTACTGAAATAGTTATCTAGTTCTTATATGTCTGGAAGTAAAATTTCCTAGAAAAAAGCAGTTTATTTAAATGTCCATGGTCTTTGACAATAGCCAAAAATATGGAAACAGTCCAAATAATATGTAATAGACAGATTATTGAAAATATGGTATTTCTACACAATGGGATATGATTAGACCATAGAAAGAAAGGAACCAATCTACTTTATATACAGAGAGCCTTGAAAAAATTATGCTAAATACAAGAAGCTAGGCTTTCAAGACCACATTTTGTATAGTTTTATGTATGTGTAGAGACAAAAACTAGGATGGTTTCTTTGGGATGAAGGGAAAGGAAACAGGACGTGATGGCCAGTAGATCCAAAAGGTGAGGATCTGCTTTGGGACTACTGGTAATGTACTAATGATCACCGACTTGCACAGATTAAAAGGTCACCTTTTAAGTATGTGAATTATATCTAAAAAGAAATATCAAGGAAGAAAACAAAAGAGAAAAATTTCTTTAGCATTCAAGAGCCCTCATGATCTGACCTTTGCTGGTCTCTCCAGTCTCATTTCCTGTTGCTGTTCCTCAACCTGTCCCTGCTTCTGTCTCTCTCCTGCTAGAGTCATCTATGAAATGTTGCAATATGTCATGATATTGCTCAATCTTAGCCATTCACATGTTTCTACCAGAAAAAATCTAGCCCCTCTGCTCTCCCCTCCCATTCCCTCCCCTCCTCTCTTCTCTCCTCATCTCCCCTCCCTCCTCTAGGTACATCTTGTGACCCTAAATGGTAACTCCTTTTCCTGTCTATATAGGTTGTGATTTCTCTGCACATAGCCTTTGTGCCTTTCATTAAACACTTGTTTAAAAAAAACTACATCCCAGTGATTTTCCATAGAAAGTAGTTGGTAATTTTGCTTAAATAATGGACATCCTTATGATACCAAATTTAGGAAAATGGGAGAAATTTCTTGTACTTGACCTCCTAAAGATCAGAGATTGAAGGACTTTGAAAGCAATGCTGTGCAATTACGTGGCTTTACAGGCAAATGCCCCCCCCCATTTTAAAAGCTATCTTAAGAAGAGTAGGAC
>PVKA01010843.1:0-62936 GCA_004027165.1 Ctenomys sociabilis
CCAGTGTCACGGGACTGCCTATAACCTATAAACCATTCAGAATATAGATCAGCACACCATCTGTGATGGGTTAATCGCGCATCTATCCACTCAGCCTTCCCACACTGTGTGGCTGTGGTGTCCTAGAAACAGACATCTGTGCTTCCTTCTTCCTAAAATCCAGCCTTCAGCATAAAACCCAAGGCACTTCAAGGTGTGCCTTGATGACCCAGCTCTCACTCCCAGAGTAGCCCAAGCTTTATGGCCATGAACAACTCCCCCTCCTCACACTACCCTTCCATTCGCTCTATCCCTAAGACAGCCTAGGACCCCCTGCATGATGTCCTTACATCTACTGTTCACCCACTGATACACCTGTAACTGCAGAACTGGAGTCAAATTACTGAATACTGTTGTGATATGCACGTTTTTCATCCTAGGCTCAAATCTAGGAAGAATGCTCTCGAAGCTGTGGCTTCCACACCTGCAGGTCGAACACATGAAGCTGTGCAAGTAGGGATAGGATACCTAGGGCCCAACAGACGGCATGCACACCATGTTTTGAGGGTGTCCTGAGCAGAGCCCACCCGGGGGATCCAGCCAGTGAGGACAGGTCAGCTCAGGAGCCCCTCAGCACTTCCAGGGCAAAGATCTAGGAAATACTTTATATCTTCCTTTTTTTCTTCCTGAGAATCTCACAATGTAGCCCAGACTGGCCACGGACTCACATGTAGTCCAGGGTGGCCTCAAACTCCCAGTGATCCTGCTGCTTCGGCTTGGCATCATAGGCGTGCCACCCCTCTGGACTCTGGCTTTTCAAACTTGTGAAAACATAGCACGCTTTGGTTAGAATTGCTTCCTCTAATTGTGAAATGAGAGATTACAATCCTCCTAGCCTGGAGTTCACTTCGGCCTTTTGGAAGGCTGGGGGCTAATTCCCATCTCCTGCAGAGACAAAAACCCAGCCCACAAGGGTCAGACCTCTGCCATCTAAAACTCCTTTCCCTTACTGAACCCTCCTGAGATCCTGCAGAATTCAGTTAAGAAGTCAGCCACCCTGGGTGAACAGGGCAGGGCAAGCAAAGGACCTGAGATGGCCAAGTGCTAATGGCTCTGCACTAAATCAGTGTGGCCATTGCCTTATTAGACAACTTCTATGTATGCTCAGATTCTGGAAAACACAAATACCTTGATGTGCTAAGGCACATGGCCTGAGAACTGGCCAGCCTCAGTCCACTCTGGCCCTGCCTGAAACACCCACTCTTTCATATATTACATCCCAAATGCCTTCATTGCATCCAAGGGCTGTCACCTGACACCAAGTGCCAGCCCTACCTGGTCCCTTAAGGTTTGAACTGTAAAGGCCCAAAGTAACCAAAAAGGGTGAGTCAATGCCTGCACAGAGGCACAAATGGACAAGACAGTGGGGACAGCACAGGCCTAGAAAGGGTCCCCTAGTGTAGCTCAGCCCTGGGCTTTGTTGCTTCTCCACCCTGCCCTGTGCTGTGAAACCAAGTGTGCCTTGAACAGATGGTGATAGGCAGGGTGTCTTGGGGACAGCTCCACACTGACCTGACTGGCTCCTGGCCTCCACAGGCCCTCAACCTTCCTATTCCCCCTAGCAGCTTTGCACAGGAGTCCTGCCTGCTCTACACCTCAGATCCTTAAGTCCCCAAGAAGGGAAAAAATCTGCAATATACAAGAGCTACAACTGTTGAGGGAGTTGCTCAACTACAAATGTTTCTTTTCAAAAATTAAAGTCTCCTGCCTGCCACAGCTCCCCGTCGTAAGTCCAAACAAATGTCAAGTTTCCTCAAATGCCCCTGCTGAGGCCAAACACTTTCATCTGAGCCACATAAGAGAAATCTGAGAGCATACGAAGTCAACCAGAACTTGCAACCGCCTGTGGTTCCAGCCAGGAACAAGAACTCAAGCTACCAGGACCCCTCCTACTGGAGTCACAGAAGGAGAGCTGAGTCCCCACATGCTACTCTTCCTGCCAGGAAAAGGCTCTCCCATACCCCACGCAAGAGTTGGCTCTGCCCAGCTTCCACATCAGCAACACCCTCTGGATGGTGTTCACAGGCCCTGGGCCTGCAGGGCCAGACAGGTGCCCTTCACCCACCTGGCCGCACCTAGAGGCAGAGCCATCAAGGTGACCTGGACCCCCAACACTCAAGGCTGTGCTAGGGGGACGAGGACATTGAGAGGAGCATCAATTGCAAACTGGTTTTTTTCGTCCTGGTTTATTCTGTCTGTAATTAGAAAACTAAATCCTTGGACAGAAATTGAAGGGTGGGCTTAATCTTCCTCTTCGTCATCCCCAGCTCCAGCCCCACCCTGGCCCTTCTTTGCATTCTTCCTCTTCACGCGGCCTGGGCGGCCTCCCCCATATGGGGAGCGCAGGGAGAAGTCGATGTGCTTCTGGGAGTCCAGGCGCACAATGAAGGACGGGATGTTCACCACCTGCTTGCGGACCCTGAAGGGGAGATAGCAGTAAGGGGAACTGAGGGGCCTACACCCCAGCTTTTTGAAGTTCTGAGTCAGGGTCTTGCTATATGACTGCACGGAGCAGGCTGGGCTTTCCAGAGCGCTAAGTGAACAGGCCTGTGCCTGCTGAGCCCCTGCAGCTCAGCCTCTCAGCCTCTGACCTCAGGAGTGAATTCACCAACTTCACAAAGAGAACAAGAGCGCAGTGGCACTAACTGCAGTCTGGGTGTCACAGGAGCCCAGGAACTGCTGAGCCCACCCACCCTCTAGAGGCACCAAGAGCTGTTACCTGTCCAGCTGCCTGCATGCGAGGCAAAGACCTTCGCAAGGTGTACGGCTTGAGCCGCAGTGACACTTGCGCTGGGCCATGGGGGGGGGGGGGGCAAAGTACCCCCAGCTCCCCCACAGCTTTCTGCAGGGTGTACCTGTCCCTTAAGATGAGCTCTCAGCTCATCAGCTCAGAGGGCTGTACAGGAGACAGGATAGCAGGGTCAGTGAGGGCTACCACAGGGAGCCGGGGACAGTCTGGGACCCTGCTGCATGGTACCTGATGTGGCGCTGGCGGATGAGCACACGGGCATGGTGGATGGACTTGGCCAGGCCCAGCTTGAAGACTTGAGTCTGCAGGCGCCTCTCCAGAAAGTCCTCAATTTTTAGACCCAGGATGTAATCCAGCTTCATCTTGCCCTCATCTAGCACTCCAATGCGGACGAGTCGCCGCAAGAGAGCATTGCCTGGGAAGAGGGGACAGAACACCTGGTCAAGGGCTCCGGTCTCAAACTCCTTGGGTCCAAGTGATGTGACACAGGAACTACAAGCTAACAAAGAACTTAAAAGTCAGTCGTGGAGCCAGGCGTAGTGGCGCAGGCTGTAATCCCAGCACTCGGGAGGCTGAGGCAGGAAGACTGTTGTGAGTTTGAGACCAGCCTGAGCTACAAAGTGAGCTTAAGGACAGCCTGAACTGCACAGTGAGAGCCTGTCTCAAAAAGACAAAAAAAAAAAAAAAAAAAAAAAAAAGTCATCAACAAAAAAGGTCTATAGATGTAGCTCAGTGCAAAGGCCCAGTGTTCAATCTCTGGTAGAAGGAAAAAAAAAAATACAACCTGCATCTTCATCTTAGCCTGAAACATTAAAATAGTTTCTTCAAAGACATTTACAGTATCTCTACTATACAAGCCTTTACCAAATTTTGCTTAATGTTTTTGAACATTTATTAAAAAAAGCAAACAAATGTTAACATTCAGGGGCCTCTCCCTGCTGTCAGACATTTCAGGAACTCCATTTCCACTAATAATAAAGGAATACACTGCACTGCTATACAATACACAGCAGTCAGGTAGCCAAGCGTGACTAGCAGCCCCAATTCTGGACAGAAATAAAGGTCTGGGGATAGTTAAAGCTACCTAAAATGAAGGCCAAAAGATTGCAATTCAAATACACTTTACTCTTCTCCATTACACTAATGAAAAGATTGGAACGTCGTTAAGTGTTAAGACACCTTGCGCCCCCCCCCCCCCAAGCAAACAAGGTCACTAAGTTACAGAAAGCTGGATCCAAATTAAAGCAAGCTCATCCCAAGGTCCTTGGGTCACCACGCTTATCAAGCAGGAAGCCTGGGTTCAACCCCAAGACCACAAACGTAATCTAATCGCTGATTTCACTTACTTTTTCAGTAACAGTTTCTCACCAACAGAATAAAGACCCCGAATCCTGCAGCCTATATCCCAACCCTGTGCAGCCGGCTCACACACACCTTCGAAGAGACGCCGTGGGTCCTTTTCGTCCAGAGTTAGCAACTCCCGAGCAGCCTTGCGGATCTTGGCCAGAGTGAATTTGACCCTCCACACCTCTCGCTTGTTCCGAAGCCCATACTCGCCTGCATGTGGGGGGAAGCGCGTCAACAGCGACCGCGGACTACTTGAAAGGCCGGTGGCCGGCTTTGAAACACACAAAAGCCTCCTAAACCCAATTCTCTGTAGACTTAAAAGACTCCACAGCGCCCAGGCCATGTGCGCGGCCTCATCACGTGCTAACTTTCCCGATCCCGGAAGACAAGCCACGGACTCCACTCACCAATAAGCTTCAATTCTTGGTCAAGGCGGGACTTCTCGAAGGGCCTCCGCGGGGTTACATAGGTTTTACGACAAACCCAGCTCCTCGCCACCGGCATGCTGGCTCTGTGTGCCCGGCTGCGCCTGCGCAGAAGTCAACCGTTGCGTGAGGCTCCCAAGCCGCGCTCTAGTCTTACCACTTCGCCACGAACTCGCGGTATCCAGTCATCTCGCGAGAATAGTCCACACATTGTGGGGTTAGAATTAACCAACAATCGCGCCGCACTCCCATCCCATCAGCCTCCCTCTTTCCTGACTGCTTTACGTACTTGTAGATGTCTTCATGGGCCGTGCAATCACAAAACCTAAACCCTAACTTACCAGACAGCCGATCTTCACAACCGAAAGGGCCGCCCGCGCCTCCGTCTCGCTCTTATAACAGCGGCGCTGCCTCGTGATGTCATTACGCAACGTGCACGCATGCACCAATCAGAAGAGGAGCTGACGACCGGAAGAGAAGTGGAGACGAGAAGGTGGGCGAGAGCGGCGCGTCGAGCTGTGCCGGCTTGATGCGGTGGCTGTGCCTGTACGCTATGGTTTGGGCTTTCAGAGGAGCTGAAGACAGCGGTGTTGGGACCTATTTCTCTTCTACTGGACAGTGGTTCTTAACAAGTCAAGCACTGTCCTAGGACTGGAGTCCTGCCAGCACCCATGCCCCTGAGGCACAGTGGGCCCGGTTGTGCCCGTCCTCTGTAGACCTCAGCCAGCTGCTCTCAATGCCCGGGGCAGTGGGCGCTTCCTGAGCCCACAGTACCCTCAACCCCAGGCAGGTGGTGGTGATTCCCGGACAGTGATGCGACCCAAGTGTCCCCGAACGGCGGCAGCTGTTTTATCTTGGCGACCGGTCCCTCCTGCCCACCCTCACTTCTGCATCTTTGCCTTGCATGCTATGGACAGACCTTAGAAGAAACCCGCCAACCTGCAATCCTGAGCAGTGGCCACGTTTGGAGGAGCCGCCCTCCCTCGGCCCCTTGGTCCAACAGAATTTTGAACAATACAAGCATTTGTTCTTGTACGTGAGCGCATTTATCAGTAAATAAAACAGCCGCTTGGAAAGAGGAAAACAGACCAGGGGAGTTCATGAAGATCCTGTCACAGTGTGCTGTTGTAACAGAAATCAGCTACTAAACACTAACGGAAGGTTGTTCTTCAGCTCAGTGAAAGCACAGTAATTTTTCTAAATTTATGTTTCTTACCTTACCAAAACCTGGCGTTTCTATCCTGTGTTTTCTTTTGGGATCCCAGAACAGGGAAAAAGTGAGGCCCGGGAGATGGCTCAGAAAAATGAGCGCTTCCCTGGCAAATGCAAGGGCCAATTCCCGGTTCACGGGAAAAAAAAAAAAAAGAACAGGGAAAATGTTCTAAATCCTATTGCAGTATATTACACTCCAGTTAATGTCAACTACTTTTCTTCAAAGAGCCCATGGCAGCCAGGTGTGATAACAAGCACCTATAATCCCAGCTCTTGGGAGGCTGAGGCAAGATCTCCTGCAGTTCAAGGCAAGCCTGAACTGCGAAGCAACATCAGTCCTGTTTTACCAAAGCACCTGCTAAGTCACCAACAAGTTAAGCACATTTCTAAAAAAAAAAAAAAAAAAAAAAAAAAAGTTTCTCAAGATTACAGGATTTAGAAATAAATGAAGGCTAAGCAAATGAAAACAAGGTCATGCTATGCAGAGTCAGGGTCACCCACTGTCACCTGCATTTTGCAGATGCAAAGCTGGGCAGAGTTAAAGGTTTTTGGTGGGGGGAAAAAAAAAAAGACTCCAGGTGTGCTCTGTGTGAGGCTGTCCCAGGAAAAGCTATCTGCAGGCTGACTAGGAGACAACCCTAAACTTTCTTTAGTTAAAGTTAGAATCAGGGACAAAAAATAGAGAAATTGAGCTGACTGATGTATACCTATGACCCCAGTATTCTGGGAGCCTGAGCCGGGAGTACTGCAAGTTCAGGCCCACCTAAAAAACTTAGCAACCTGGCAAGACCCTGTCTCAAAAATAAAGGGCAGTGATGGAGCTCAGTGAGAAGGGCCTGGATTCAATCCCAGGATAAAGGATTTTTTTTTAATTGGGGGGCATATGGTAGCACATGCCTGTAATCCCAGCGCTTGGGAGGCTGAAAACAGAAGAATCACCGAGTCCAATCTGTGTGGTGAGACCCTGTAGACCCTGTACTAAATACATTTTTTAAAAAAATTGGGGGAAGCTGTGTTATTAATCCCATCCTGGCCCTTCCTACAGAGAATTCCTGGCTTCCTGCATTGTTCCAAGAGAGAGCAGTCTGACTCCCTATGAGCCCAGCAATTCACTACAGCTGCTGCCTGGGCTGTTTCTCAGAGATAAGGGGTTGTTTTTTTGGCAGAGGACTGCAGTATGCAGGTCAAGGTTCTTTTTCACAAGGGGTGATCAAAATACACAGTGAAATCCAGGATATAGTTCAGTGGCACAAGTGCCTGCCTGGCAAGTGCAAGGTCCTGAGTTAGATTACTGGTACAAGAAAAACAAAAACAGTTAACAGAGGGGTGTGGTGGTGCACACCTATCATCCCAGCACTCAGGAGGCTGATGCAGGAGGGTTGCTGTGAGTCTGAGGCCGGCTGGACTACGCAGCAAGACCCTTGTCTCCAAAAGAAACCCCTAAAAAGTTCACAATGAATGTTTACATTTTAGTTTATTATAGTAGTAAAAGACATTTCCATTAATCCTCCTCTTCTACACTCTGAAGCAGTTGTGGAAGTCCTGCTTCAGAGGTGTGATTTAAAAAAAAAAAAAAAAAAAACTGAATAGGCTGGGATGGTGCACAATTGTAACCCCAGCATTCAAGAGACTGAGGCAGGAGGATCACTGCAAACTCAAGCCCAGCATGGGCTACAAAGTGAATTCAAGGCCAGCCTGAACTGCATATTGAAACCCTGACTCAAAAAGATCAAAAACAAAAAAGTAAAAACCAACCACACAAACTGCAGCTCCTGAGCACCAGCAACCGCAGGCAGGCTCATCCAAACCTGACAGTGTGCTCGCCCTGCCCAGCCATCAGATCTGGCAGTGTGTGACTCCTGGCTCCTCCCCAGATCTGCAATAACCAGGGCAGGTCAATGTTTTGAATATGTCCAATTAAAGCAGCCACAACAGTGCTACTAGCACACAAGAAGACTCCCAGATGCACTTCAGAAAGTGACAAACATAGGCTAAGTGTAGCAGCACACCCCTGTAATCACAGCACTCCTGAGGGCTGAGGCAGGCAGGAGGGATGCTGTCAGTTCAAGACCAGCTTGAGCTACATTGCTATGTCAAAAAAAAAAAAAGCTACAAAGCTGGGCGTGGTGGCGCATGCCTGTAATCCCAGCACTTCCGAGATCAGACAAGATCGGGCACATTCAGGGTGGTATGGCCGTAGACAGTAATCCCAGCACTTGGGAGGCTGAGGCAGGAGGATTGTTATGAGTTCGAGACCAGCCTGAGCTACAAAGTGAGCTTAAGGACAGCCTGAACTGCATAGTGAGACCCTGTCTCAAAAAAAAGACAAAAAAAAAAAAAAAAAAAAAAAAAAAAAAAAAAAAAAAAAAAAAAAAAAAAAAAAAAAGCTTTCTGTGTGTTCAATCCACAGAAATGATGTGTCCTTTATATTGTTGCTTTTAGTGTTTTGTTTTCGTTTTGGTACCAGGGATTGAATTCAGGACCTTGTGCTTGCCAGGCAGGCACTTAAACCTGCAGAGCTACATCCCTGACCCTGTTTTCTTTTTTTAAATAGTCTTGCTGTTTGGGCAGGTGAGATAGCTCAGCGGTCTAAAATGCCTGCTTAAGCAAGCTTAGGGGATTGAGGTTCAAGATCCCCAGTATTGGAGCCAGGGAAATAGCTCAGTAGAATAAGCGCTTGCCTGGAAAGTACAAGGGCCTGAATTCAATCCCTGTTCCACCAAACAAACAAACAAAGATCCCCAGCATCACTTGCCTTGCCAGCCCTGCCCTTGGGGTGGGCTGATCCCTCAGGGCAGCCAAAAAACCAAAAAAAGATCAATCTCAGCAAATGTGGGGATTACAATTGTGCACCACCACACCCAGCTTTAATTCCTTTTCATTTTTACCAATAAGATCTGTGAAAATGGATGACTTAAACTTGTGTTTGTTTGGCTGGCTTTTCTCTGAAACAGGCCAGCTCTGGTCTTGAGCAAAATTAGCCCAAGGGGACAGTAACAGCAATTCCTCATTGATTTAAAAAAAAAAAAAAAAAACACCAGGGGGCCTTCCAGATAGCTCAGAGGATTAAAGTGCCTGCTCAGGCAGACACAGGGGTTGGAGGAGGTTCCATTGGCTCTCCAGCCTGCTGTGCCAGCCGGCCCCTGGGGCATGCTGAGATTGAGACTGGGCATGGTGGCATGCCTGTAATCTCAGCGCTTGGGAAGCTAAAAACAGGTGAATCACTACAAGTCCAAAATGTGTAGTGAGACCCTGTAGACCCTGCAGATCCTGTACTAAATAAACCAAAAAAAAAAAAGGGCAGGGCAGACAGTGTGGAGTGTGCGATCTGTGGTGATGCAAACATGGTGGTCAGGTCCCAAGTGCATCCTCTCCAGTGTTGCTGGCCCGGGCCCTCACAGCAGGTGTGGGGACATGATGGCCACTACAGCCTGCGAACTTGGGTGTGGTGAGGTCTACATGACTATGCTTCTGTAGACTATAAAAATATTAATTATTGGGCTGGCCAGATACATCAGTGGACTGAAGTGCCTGCCTAGGAAGAATGCAGCAGCTAGGGTTCGATCTCTGTGTGCCATGCTGCTTGCCCTCGGGGCACACTGAGACTGACTGGGCATGGTGAAGCGCGCCTGGAAGGTTGAAAACAGGATTATCACTACAAGTCTGAGCTACACAGGGAGACCCTGTAGACCCTGTAACAAATACATAAAAAAAAAAACTTAAAATTAATGTTTATCTCGATGTGGTAGCATGTGCCCCAGTCCCAGTACACAGGAAATTGAGGCAGGAGGATCACTTAAGTCCAGAAGTCGGAGACCAGAGTATATGGCCCCACCTCAAAAAAATAAAACCCATGAGGCGTCCCCGTACTGGCTAGCTGCTAACAGAAATGGGCCACACAAGCTGCAGAGGTATTGTGCAACATGCTGCAATCTGGGTAAGAAAAGGATCACAAATGAAGGTATGAATTAAAATATGAAGATGGTATGGAAAAATTTTAAGTTCCAAATTTTCCAAAAAATATTATGCTTTATTCAGCAATGTACAGAGGGCTATGTGCCAGGAACAGTTCTTGGAACTCAGGTACTACACAAAATGGAAAAGCAAAAGGAACCTAAAAACTGCTTTCCAGGGCCAAGGGTATAGCTCAGCTGCATGGCACCTACCTGGCAAGCACAAGGTCCTAAGTTCAATTCCTAGTATGGAAGGAAGGAAGGAAGGAAGCAAGCAAGCAAGCAAGCAAGCAGGCAGGCAGGCAGGCAGGCTGCAGAGACAGCTTGGTGGTCTAAGCACCTGCCTGGCAAGCTCAAGGACCCGAGCTCAATCCTGGTACCACATTCCAGCCCCGGAACACCAGGCATGCGGTGCTGGCCACTGAAACTGGGCACAACCTATAACCCAGCACTGCGGAGGCTTCAACACAGAGGATCACTGAGTCCACAGCTGCACCATGTAGCGAGAGCACCAAATAATAAATAACAAATATGAGTCGGTAAGCTGTCCTCAGCTAGAAAGGACCTGCGGAAGAGGGAAACACTGGCGGCCACAGGGCACTGCAAGGAGGACTGAATGTGCCATACAGTGCCCGTGAAGGTGCTGATCTGTCCTGTGATCACCCTGCCGAAGCCACTCCACAGGGGCTAGGACTGAAGAGGAGGGGTAAACAGGCAAGAGGGATCTTTTGGGTATGACAGAAACAACCTAAAATTAGAGTATAGTGACAACTGCATAACCCTGGAATCTCAAGTCAGTGACTTGTGTACTTTGTGAATTTTATCATGCATGCTATATCTCAATAAAGCTATTTTAGAAAGCAGCTTGCAAGGGCAGGAAGATTACTCAATGGCATAAGCACTTGCAAGTGCAGGGTCCTGAGTTCAATCTCCAGTACCGCAAAAAAAAAAAAAAAAAAAAGTATAAAGATAGGGCCAACCAGATAGCTCAGCAGATTAAAGCTCCTGCTTAGGCAGATGCAGGGACCAAGGTTTAAGCCCCGGCCTGCCTTGCCGGCCCTGCCCCTGGGGCATGCTGAGACAGTGAATGAGCCTGGGGTTGGTGGTACACACTGTAATCCCAGCATGTGGGAGGCTAAAAGCAGGAGGATCAATACGAGTCCAACCTGTGGAGTGTGACCCTGTAGATCCCGTACTAAAAAAATACAATAATAATAAAATGAATGAGAAAAATGAGTCAGGCACCTAGGAGGCTAAGGCAGGAGGATTGCATATTCTGGGCCAACTTGGGCTGCATGGTGAGACTTTGTCACAAAAACCCAACGACCCTCCCCTCAAAAGACAGGGCATGGTAGTCATGACAGTGGTAAGGCGAGAGCCAGCAAGGTAGCTCAGTGGACTAAGCATCTGCTTGAGCAAGTGCAGGGACCAGGGATCGATCCCAACACCACATGCCATGCCAGGGTGTGCTGAGCTGCCTACTGAGTCCAGACTGGGTGACACATGCCTGTAATCCCAGCGCTGGGGAGGCTGGAAATAGGAGGATCACTAGAGTCTGAGCTGTATTATGAGACCCTGTACCAAATACATTAAAAAAAAAGAGTGGTAAAGGCAAACCAAGGTGACCCATAGGAAGAGTGTTAAATATTAATTCGGGTCACATGTAAGGTCCCACTGACCAGCCAGCCAGCCAGCCAGAAGTGAGGGACAAGCCCCTGTGGCTGGATATGGTGCAGTGGTGCCCAGTGGTCAGAGGATAACAAAGAAGTGAGTGTGGAACCGCTGCGCACGGGAAAAACGAAGAATGAGAAACCCGCAGCGCAGGCTGTGGTGGCTGCCGAGCTGGACCTTTGGAAGAGGAGCGGCACACTGTGACTTATCTTTGTACTGAGGGTCCTGCTGCTCTTGCAGACAGCATGCGTTGTAGGTAGAATACGGTTGGGTTAGGACGCCGCGAGGTAACCCAGTGAAGCAGTCAGTGGCACAGCTTTGCCACTGCTGGCTGATGGTGGAGGCGGGAACAGGGCCAGGCTGGCTCCAGCAGCCACAGGACCCCACCGTAGCTGGGCTGTGGGACTCCCACCTGACGGCTTCTGTGTTTGCATCTGCGACCCTGGGGGCAGAGCCCAGGCCCCTGTGCATCCAGGCCAACCTGGAACACAATCTTTTCTCAGGAGAAATCTCCTCATGATACACTGGCACCTGTAAGTATTGTGGGGTGAGGAGAGGACCCGGGAGCCGTGTGCAAGCCAACTACCCAACATGCAGCGCCTGGCGGCAGTCGGCGCCCTTTTTAAACCAATGCATTACAGGAAACTGAGATTCTATGAAGGTAATTTACCGAAAAGAGCAAAAAAGGAGAGGTTGAGGGAAAGAAAACCTAGACGATCACAGGAAGAGACTTTCAGCTCAGTATTTTTTCTATGTAAATGCATTAAATCAGCAAAATTTGTGAGACAAAATAACACTTCATGCTAAGACAAACACATAAATATTACAGTATTAGTAACGTTCCAGCAATTTCTCAGGATAAAGGTAATAGTTTGCTTTATAAATGTACATTTGTGCTGGGTTGTTTAGGTTTGGTTGTAGGAATGAGGACTGAACCCAGGGCCTTCACACAGAGCTACACTCCCAGGCCTTTTTCATGTTGTGAGACAAGATCTTGGTATGCCGCTGTGCTGCCTCAAACTTGTGATCTTCCTGTCGCAGCCTCCAAGTGGCTAGCATCACAGGTGTACAGCCCTACACCCAGCTACCTAATACATTTCATAAGTCTTTTCAAAATAAAGTTCAAGGGGCTGGGAAGATGGCTCAGTAGAATAAGAGCTTCCCTGGCAGGTGCAAGGGTCTAAGCTCAATCCCCGATTCCACAAAAAAAAATAAATAAAAGTTCAGCACAGTAAGAAGAGACACAATGAAGCCGAAGGTGTAGGCAAGCCACTTATTCCCTTTGCTGGCTGACACTGGGAGACTCCTTTTCCTTCTCCCCTGCTCCTGTGGATGCAGATGAAAGTGTCTATGCTTCTGGGGTTTTCACAAATGTGACAACTACTCAACAAGTTTATTGAGACCTGAGTCCTGTAAAAAACTGAGAGAAAGCAATCCCAGCCCCCACTGTTAAGAAGCCACAGTTTAGACATGGGCAACCACAGCACACAGCCAGTAAGTGCCTCAAACAGGAGAATCCTACGCAGCTGCACACTGAGGTCAGAACTAACCATAGAGAGAGGCAGGAAGTGTGGCCTCCAAAACGCTGCTCTGCTCAGGACATCCGGGGAGCCCAGCAGGGCCCGTCGGGCCTCACTGCAGGCTGGCCCACTGCAGGGAGGTATAAACCACCTTGCCCTCAGGCTGCGGCGAGCACAGCAGCAGCGTCTTTCTCACACTGGTTCCCAGGCGGCCGGCAGAGATCAGATCCTGGAGCGGGATGGGGTCATCGGGAGCCCAGCACTGGGCAATGTAGTGGGCGTGGAAGCGCAGAGGGTCACCTGTAGGATAGGGAGGCTCGAGACAGTGTCCCTGGCAGAGGACTAGGTCACACTGGGACACTGCCACAGGGTCCTTTTATAACTGGTCATAGATACTCTGAAACATATACCCTTATACTAAGCTATTCCGTAGCTAGGGTTGCTCTTTTTTGTTTTGTTTTCCTTGCTAATAGCACCATAAAATACTATAAGGATGATTACATTTTTTTTTTTTTTGGTTTTGTTTTTTTGAGCTAGGGTCTCGCTATGTAGTTCAGGCTATCCTTGAACTCACTATGTTGCCTAGGCTGGCCTCCAACTTGTAGCAATCCTCCTGCCTCAGCCTCCTGAGTGCTGGGATCTGTGCACCACCCTGCCCAACTGATTACAGTATTTTGATATCACTCGTAACTGCTAACAAATGGAAACAATCAAAACACAGACTGGCTAAGTTCACAGAACATCCATAAAACCAAGCACAGTATTTGTACAAGTAGTAAGCTAAAGGAACGCCCCCATGGATCAGATCAACAATACACTGAGGGAAGAAAAGGAGGGACACAAGGTATCTCACACGAGCAGCATGTACTCTCACGCACAAAACAAGCTGCCAGCCCTGGTGGTGGCGCACCTGTCATCCCAGCACTCAGGAGGCTGAGGCTTAAGGACTGCTTCAACTTTGAGGCCAGCCTGCACTCTACAATGAGACTCTGTCTCAAGAACCAAAGAAGTAAGGAACTAAGTATGTGGCAGTCACAAACATACACTAAGAACTGGGCTAGGAACCAGCAACAGCCAAAGCCCGAGGGACTCAAAGGATGGTTGAGAAGTGACACCAACAGGCTAAAAGAGGGGCAGCAAATCAATGGTGTGCCACTAGCTATCTGTATCACCATAAGCTCCAAAAAGTTCACCACTGCTGGGCTTAAACTAAGATAGGAACTGGGGATGTGGCTCAGTGGTGGAGCCCTCACCTACACCTAAGAAAAGATGTTACTGCACAATAAAGCAACAAAACAGAGGTCAACAAGCGTTTGGAGAAAGAGCCAGACGTAAGTGATCTCAGCTTGCGGGCCGCGTTGCAAGCGCTGGCTCAGCCAAGCAGCACCACGGCAGCTGCACCCACACACGGTGGCGGGCGGGGCACCAGCAACACTCCACTCACAAAAGCAACCGGTGGGGCAGGCTGGACGGGGGCTGCTGTTGGTCCCTGAACAGGGTCGGCCGACACAGGCCTGCCTGAGTCGGGCCCTGCACAGAAGAATAACCCACAGGCCTCAGAAACCTGAAAGGGCAAGGCTGTGATACTCCTGTGAGGGGGACTGTCACCATATCTCCACAAGGCCCAAGTTAGCAGTGGGCTGCTAAGGAGACCCCAGGAGCCAGCACGGTCTGGATATGAGACACATGGCTGCGGTGAACAGGGAGCAGCCTCAAGCTGTGCAGGAAGGGAGGTGGGGATACAGCAACTGCGCTCCTGATGCAGCAGCCCCACGGAGAACATCGCACTGTGCTACAGACCCACACGGCCACAGCTGAGTTACCAACACAGGGTGGGCCCAGGGATATAGCTCACAGCATAGCACCCGCCTGGCAAGTGCGACATCCTGAGTCCAGTTCCTAGTACCAAAACAAAGTACGCTTGGGAAGCTAACCCCAAAAGTGCTTTCCTGGAAGCTTACCATCATTTGAACTCCAGAAAGTTTAACAACAAGCTCAGAAACAAATAAGAAATCCACAATTTAACATAATTATCTTATAGTGTATGTTTTTGGCCTATTAGGCTGGCTGCTTATTAATAAAAACAATGTGATGCTAGCAAAAACTAAAAAAGAATGTAAAAACTTAAAATGGAGATGGAAAGGGGGAAAAAAATTAAGACTCATTTCATATATATACCAATTCCCACATCAAATATGATCACGTACTATGAACATGTACTAATAAAAAACACACAAAAAGATGCACATAAGAGTTTCAGATTTGAATACTAACATTTAGGGGACAGGTTTTCTGCCTATGCGGTATATTATTTAATACTTCAGAAACAACACCCTTAGGAGTGGCTGAAGCTGAAAACTAGTAATATCCATGAGGGCAGGGCAAGGCCTCAGAGCTAAAGCAGTGAGGCAACCTCAGTCTTAGAAAGGCATCCTGCCTGGACCACTCTATTAGTTGCTAGGCAACCTTGTGTCTCTTGATACTAACTTTGCAAAGGCATAAGTCACGCCCCCTCCTGTGGCTGGTGGACCCTTAGCCCATCTTTTCCTCATCCCTGATGATATTTCTCCCCAGGGTGCACCGAGACACCAACTAGTCCCTACACAATACCCCATCAGCTCTAACAGGTCAGCCTGTGGTCCCATTTAAGATGTAGGATAGGCACTAAGCAACTGAAACTTGTTACTTTCCCCCAAAGTGGCTTTTTTGTGTGGAAATGGGGTCTCTCAGTGTTGTCCAGGCTGACCTTGAACTCCTAGACTCAAGCAATCCCCTGCCTCAGCTTCCTGAAGACATACAGCTACAAAACACACATCACTACACCTTGCTGCATATTTAAATGATATATATCTACATAACCCTATAGACATGCAATTGAACTACACACACACATACACACACACACACTGACACCTCTTCCTTCTTTGTTCAGATTTTTCCCTATGCATATGTAGACCTATATTATCCATCTGCTAACTATGCTGTTGTTCTAATTACTAACTGCTATGTTTGACTGCTAACCTATTAAGCATTTTACATGTTCATCAATTTTTTAGGGCTGCTTACAATTCTGTACCCAATATCCTACTTCTTCTTTTTTTTTTTTAAGATAAGGTCTCACTATGTAATTCAGGCAGACCTTGTTGAATTCACTGTGTAGACCAGACTGGCTTCAAACTTGGGGAGAGCTTCCTGTCTCAGCCTCCCAAGTGCTGGGATTACAGGCATGTGCCTTCTAGGCTGGCTGTCAATATTTTACTCTTCTTTATACATATGTGTGAATACTTCTCAGTGACTCTTATGGGTCTGTGGAAGTAATTAGTATAATTTGCTGAGCGCCCTCATGAGCATATGAATTCCCACAGGCTTCCCACCTTTCTATCCCTCCAGAAACTAAGAAAAGACAAAAGGATAAGACACTTTGGAGTGTAGTGGGGTATGTAATCAGTAATTGCATGTACTCAGGAGGTGAGGCAGGAAGGTCACAAGTTTGAAGCCAGCCAGGGCTACTTTGGAAGACCTTGACTTAAAATGAATTTAAAAAGGGGAGTTTCTGTGAAGATAGCTGAGTGATCCATTCTTGGTTACCACATGTAAGACCCTGGAGCCAATCGCCAGAACTTTGGAAGGAAAGGAAGGAGGGAATAAAGTACAGAATGTACCCAAGGGCGAGAGAAGGCACAAGCACTGAGGTCCCCAATCCCAACTCACCAGGATACACCAGGAAGTCGCCCCCGAACTTGCCAGCTGCGCTGAGGAAGAAGCCACGTTCCCACAGGTCTCGGTAGATACTATAGCGCAGCTCGTGAACGGGCTGGCCAGCATGGGGCCAATCTTGGGACTGCACGCGCCAGTCTAGTGGCCTGGCCTTTACTGGCCAAGGCCTGGCGGTGGCCAGCTGGACAAGCAGGGCAGACCGGGGCAATGGTGCTGCCCTGTCCGAAGCTGCTGGAGGAGAGGGTGCTAGAGGAGAGGGTGCTGGAGGAGAGAGAGGTATGCGATGAGCCCTAGACCAGATCTCCGAGGGAGGGGAGCTCCAGCCCCAAGTCCCCACCCCCCCCACCCCGCCCACCTGCCTCCTCCGGCTCCGCGGAGGCCTGGTCACCACCGGACTCGGCCTGTGGCTTGGTCTTGTTCCCTTCACTTCCTTCGTCAGCTCGGCTCCTGCTGGCCCCGGAATCCTGCTCCAGCTTCTGCTTCTTGGCTGCCTGGCCCTCCGTAATCTTCCCCAGGAGCTCCTGACGCCGGTTTTCACGGGCCTCGGCCGCCAATGCGCTCTGCTCCTGGAAGTTCTGCTCTTGCTGGCGTCGGAACGATGCCAGAGCCTGAGAAGCAAAGTGAACTAGAACCCAGGCCCGGTTTACAGGCCTCGCAGACGAGCCCAGTCGAGCCACTCCACAGCGGGGCTTCCAGGACTCCCCATGAGGGCCCGGGGTTCCTACCTGGCCATGCTGGCTGGGATCCGGGCGAGGGGCACTGACCAGGGTCACGGCGCCGATCTCAGCCAGAAGCCGCGCCTCTTCAGGCAAAAGCAGCAGCGGGAGGCCCAGGCGCGAGTTCTGACGCGGCCCCCGTGGCAGAGCGCCCACCGCGCGACCTCCCACGCCCAGCCGCTCCCGCAGCGCCTGCACCGCCTCGGCGCCCCACACCAGCGAGCGGCCATTCGCCACCTCCACCACCAGCATCCTCCTGCGGGGCGGGGACGCGGCGTCACTCCAACACCGCTACGCCTCGGAGGCGCCCACAGCCGGGGCTCCCGAATCTACCGGCAACCGAGCGCAGGCCCCGCCCCGAGGCCTCGAAGCCTCGCCCGCCCCCGAGTCCCGCCCCGCAGACCCGCCCCATACCCTTCCCTGGACTCGGAAGCGCCCAGGCACTGAATCTTCCAACCAGCGGTGAGGTCGTGCTCTCAATTAGACTTCCTTAGCGCGAAACCCCGCCCCCTTCCCGAATTTACGCGACTCCGCAGCTCCGCCCCCTACCGAACGTAAGCGACTCGCCTCCGCGAATTCTCGGTTCGCGTCCGCCCCGCGGTCTCCAGCCCCGCCCCACGGCCCGACGTCACCGTCCAGACCCCGCCCCGGGCTGGTCGCCGGGGCTGCCTCAGCCTACTATCGAGCTGAGCGCTTCTCTCAGGCCGGGCCACTGCTGTCGGAAAGAACCAGCCTGGCGCCTCTTTCTCCAACTCGCACTGCAGGTGGGGTCGGCTCCCACAGAGCGCGCCACGCGCCGCCCCTCCGCCCTGCACCAGGCGGTCTCGCTCCTCAGCCGACGTACACCGAGCTGGAAATGTAACCCCGCCCGGGAGCCTCTCGCGCAGGTGGGCTCCTGCAAACTGGGGACTTGGAGGCGTAGCGCCCGGGTCCGCCCCTATGCCTTGAGTCCTCCGGCCCGCCCCCTCCCGGCGGCTCTGCCCTTCATTTTGCCTGTGACCCGCCTTCCTCCTCAAGTCGAGCACGCTGTTGGTTCTGCCTGTCTTTCCACCTAGGCCACTTACGCCCGATTCTTTTCGAAGCAAACCGAAGCTCTGCCATGCTTACAGCCGTACGGAACCTTGAGTCCTGGACTGCACCGAAGGAAGCCGAGCTGTGGCCCCGCCCACGCACTGTGGGCTCGTGTTCCCGACTGCGCCCGAAGACTCCCGACACGGCGACAGGTCCGACCCCGCCCGCAGACCGGAAGCGCCGGCCCCGCCTCTCCAGGCCGAGGCCCCGCCTCCCCCTTTTGCGCGGCTCTGCGCCGGCGCTGGGCGGGCAGATCCACTGGGTCCGGGGGCAGGCGGAGCTCACGCTACTTCCCTGAGTGTTGCAGTCGGGCCGATCCCCGACGGCGGCATTGTCCCCGGGCCCGGACTGCGCGGAGCTACTGGTCCCGGGCGGGAGCCGCGTAGCGGAGGAGGCGTGGCGCGAGCCGCGGCGGGCGCTCAGGTGGGCCGGGCTCGGGCTCACCGCTAGACAGCCGCGTAGGAGCGGGGGCGGCCCCGGACCCAGCCGGGCTCTGGGCCGGCAGTCTGTGGCTCGCGGGGCGGATCGGAGCGGGAGGCTACGTGCGGGGCCCAGGGTGAGGCGGAGGCACCCCTGGGCGCTCCGAGGGAGCCAGGCTGGAGGGTCCGGGACCTCCTAGGCTCCGGGAGGGGGCGTTACGCGATTCTCAGAGCAAGGGTGTCTCGATGTCGGCTCTTCAGTGGGGGTAGGGCGAGGAGCTTTGATTTTTGCGTTTGCAAAGGAAAGAGGCCGGGGTTGGGTTCCTGGGTCCTGAAAGGACAGGACGAGAGCCCAGTTCGGGGCTAGGCCCCTGCGTTCTCCTGCAGGGGTGAGGAGTAGACCCTCTGTTGTACAGGGAGCTGGAGACTCCGACTCTGCGTCTCCCTAGGATCCCCTGCCCTTCCTCTCTCCACAGAACATGTCACCTGAGGAGCGAACGTATCTAGTGGTTCTTCTCATCTCCATCCCTATCGGCTTCCTCTTTAAGAAAGCTGGTGAGTCGTGTATCCGCCCCAGTGGAAAGCAAGGGGAGAGGCAGGCAGCGGGAGGGGGCGAGGGGGAGCCGAAGGTTCCAGGCTCACGCCGACCTTTCCCTACAGGACCCGGGCTGAAGCGATGGGGCGCGGCGGCCGTGGGCCTGGGGCTCACTGTGTTCACCTGCGGCCCCCACACGCTGCACTCTCTGATCACAGTGCTGGGGACCTGGGCTCTCATTCAGGCCCAACCCTGGTGAGCGAGTGGCAGCAGAGGGAGGTCACTCATCGTCTTTGGATCTCTGCTCTCTCCTTGCTCCCTGTCCTTCCTGTGTCAGATTCTCCTCCCCTCCTGCCTCGCTCAGCGCCTGTGGCTCCGTGTGCCTGTGCACTTGTCTCTGTGTGCTGTCCTCACTGCCACCATCGTGCAGTCATTCCGTGCCTGCTCTGCGTTGGTGGTGGTGAGGACCAAGGAGGGCTGAAAGGTCTCACCCTAAAGCATCTCTCAGCCCTGTCCTTCCTCCCTCCTCTGTGGCTGCGTTCTCATCACCAACTCACATTCTCTGTTTGAACCCTGAGTGCCTGGGGGGAGGGTTTGAGCTGACATTCTGAGGAGGGAGCTGCAGACTCCTGGAACTCACACAGCGCCTCCACCTCCCCAGCTCCTGCCACACGCTGGCTCTAGCCTGGACCTTCTCCTACCTGCTGTTCTTCAGAGCCCTCAGCCTGCTGGGCCTGCCGACTCCTACACCCTTCACCAATGCCGTCCAGCTGCTGTTGACGCTGAAGGTCAGCCTGAACTCCCACTCCCTGCCTCCTCCAGGCCCAGTTAGCCATACTGTGCCTCCACCCAGTCCTTCCCACTCCCACAGGCGGAGCAGGGATTTTATCTCAAACCTAAGTGTGGGAACTGTGCTCACCTGCTCTTGTCTCAGAGCAGGTCTTGGCCTCCCCACGGTTTCTGGGGTAAAGAGCCTACGTGCATGCTGTGATAGGAGGAGCTCTTTGGCACTAGGCTGTGCCTTTTGGTCCTGCTTTTACCACATATTGTGCTTAAAGCTATGTAGCAAAGTATCTCACTGAGGAGGGAAATTAATTTTAGGGAGTAGGTACCTAGCCAAAGGTGTCAACTGGGACAGCTGGGTGTGGCTCCTCTCACCTGTAAAGGTAGGTGGAAGCAGGCCCCCAGGCCCTCCCTAGACCTAGCAAGTCCCGAGTTCCCACTCTGCCCTGGGATCTGGTGATGTCAGTGAACAAAACAGTCATGCAAGGTGCAAAACTGGCTTCTCCAGCATGCTGTATTCTCACTGGGAGTCGATCAACTGTGAGGAGACTTGCAGGAAGACCATTTCTGAATGTGTGGGGACCAGTGGCCTGTGTGTGGGGGACAGCAGAGTGTGTGTCAGCTTCCTGCATAAGTGGGCAGCAAGGTCCAGGCCACGCAGGGCCTTGTCAGCCATGGCAATGAGATAGGATCCCTATCTCATTTCAAGCTAGAGCCAGCATGTGGCAGGAGCTGGGGAGGTGGAGGTGCTGTGTACCTCTCCTCAGAGTTGGGACCTGTCTCTGTGAGGGACCAGCATGCACTGGGAAGTTTGGTTTGTTGCTGGAAGAATGGACACGATCTGTTTTTGCTTGTTTAGAACATTAAAATGCCCAGTTTTGATACACACTGCAGGCACCACACCTCTTATCCCAGCTTCACAGGCTGTGTAAGTAGCCCAGGGACATGGCCTGCCTTGCCTGTGGGAAGGTCTGTGGTCAGTCCCTAGACCCACAAAAACTGAAGGGAAAGACACGCACCCTGGATAGTGAGATAATTGAGATGGCACAGGCCAAGATGAAATGAGATAGGGATCCTTTATCAAGGACCACGTGACAGATGGTGGCAGCTTGATGCGTTATCAGCCTTGGTTGGCGGCTCAGAGCCCCCACAGGAAATGCTGCTTGAGGACAGCTAGAGGGTTGCATTTGCAGCAGGGTGGGCAGCATGGAGAGGAGAGCAGTAGCGCAGGGACCCTGGGCCAGGGTGAGTCCTGAGAATGGAAGAGGAAGTATTGGATAGAGGTCTCCGGGGAAGAATAGCCCTGCCCTCACCATCCTGCCTTCCTCACTGTCCCCTTGGGCCATGTCCATGAAACCTAGCATTAAGCCAACAGAGACACCTGTATGCTGGGGTGGGCTATAGCCCTGTGGAATCGGTAGAGAGTAAAACTGGAGGGACAGTGGGATGTCTTCAGTCCTAAAGGTGGAGAGAAGACAGATCCGAGTAAGCCGAGTGGTTGCATCCAGGATCAATGGTGTTTTCTGGCCTGAGCAGTTGACTGGATAGGAGTGGCCTGTTCTGGGAGAGACCAGAAGATTTTTGGGCAGTAGGGCATTGGCTGCAAGCATAAATGGCCACTGGAAGACCTGCTGGGAGTTCTGGACTCAGCCAAGGTCCAGACTGGGGTAGTGTCTGGATGTCATTAGCTTGTGGGTCATCTCTGGAGCCACAGGACTGCATGTGCACTCATGGGGAGCCGGAAGGGTTTCCCTTCACTCAATGTCCAGCCTGCCCGGGAGTGGCTCCTGCCTGGCTATGACAGCAGCAGAAGTGGGATGCCGCAAGGAGAGCCAGCTGACTGCTCCTGCCTGCCTTCCCCCAGCTGGTGAGTCTGGCCAGTGATGTCCAGGACCTGCACCTGGCCCAGCGGAAGGAAATGGCCTCAGGCTTCAGCAAGACGCCCACCCTGGGGCTGCTGCCTGATGTCCCCTCCCTGATGGAGACGCTGAGCTACAGCTACTGCTACGTGGGGATCATGACAGGTGAGTGCCAGCCTGCCGCGCTCCCTGACCCCAGCCTGGAGTTTGCTGCTGCTCCTTTCCTCTGGGCTTCCTTCATCCCCATCACTCCTGGGGTCTCTACAGAGGTGCCTGTTCTGGGTGTGTGAATGTAACATGTGAGGTCTACGGCCATACCACCCTGAACGCGCCCAATCTCATCTGAATGTAACATGTAGGGTTTTTTTGTCAACTTTGAAGCTTTGTTCCTCCCTGGGCCCCAGTTTCCGGTGATTGCCCCCTTCCTTGGCCCAGGCCAAATAGACCTGTGGGAAGTGGGCAGGACCAGCTCTCTGCCTTGGAGTTGAGGGGCTTTCCAGTACTCTAGGGCAAAGCCAGTCCTCACACCTGGGCCTGAGTATGCCCATCCTCCCATCTTCTCAGGCAGATCTACCTTACATGACTCTTATACCTAGGTCACCATGTGTCCACGTGTTATCTGTCTTTATCTATCTTAATCTCAGTCCTTATGCCTAGGGTCAGCGTCCCATCCTTCTGTCTGTCCTTACGTCTGGGTCCCCCTCCCTCACCCTTAGTCTCTGACCGCCTGTCCCTTCTGCCTCCGTAGGCCCGTTCTTCCGCTACCGCACCTACCTGGATTGGCTGGAGCAGCCTTTCCCTGAGGCCGTGCCCAGCCTGCGACCCCTGCTGCGCAGGGCCTGGCCGGCCCCGCTCTTCGGCCTGCTCTTCCTGCTGTCCTCTCATCTCTTCCCACTGGAGGCCGTGCGCGAGGATGCCTTCTACGCCCGTCCACTGCCCACCCGTCTCTTCTACATGATCCCAGTCTTCTTTGCCTTCCGCATGCGCTTCTACGTGGCGTGGATTGCTGCCGAGTGCGGCTGCATTGCTGCCGGCTTTGGGGCCTACCCTGTGGCTGCCAAGGCCCGGGCCGGGGGTGGCCCCACGCTCCAATGCCCACCCCCCAGCAGGTCAGGCGAAGGGAGGGAGGTTTCCCAAGACTCAACAGGCCCTGCCACCAAGGGCTGGCCCTGCTAGGCTGGCCTTGTCCCCAGCAGGGAGGGCAGTGGGGAATGGCTAGGGCACCAAATATGGTGAGCCGAGTGTCACCTCTGGCAACCGCCTCCTGCCTTCCCTGTCATTTGGGGTCCAGTGTTCATTGCCCCTTGTTGCTAGCACGTGTCACCCCTCAATATGGTGAGACTCCCTCTGTTGTTAGGAAGATGGGATCCTATTAACTGCATACCACCCTGTATTGCCATGGAAATGTCACCCCCAAACCAGATTATTCCTGGGGATTATTGCTGGGGATGCCATGCTTTGGTCGTGGTACGTCATCTTCCGTTGCTAGAGGAATGGTTGCTTAGCAACTCTGCTGCCCTCTGCTAGGGAAACAATATCCCTAGCAACTCTAGTTCTTTTTGACAGAAGTCATGTTATCCAGGGCTATAGAACCTCTGCCCCTGAGTGCCTCCTGTGGGGTGGGAGCCAGTATCTCCTCATGATATGTCACATAGAAGCTCTCAGTTGCGGTCTTTAAGGAGTAGCATCTCATGCCCTAGCCTGGCTGGGAGGAGGCCATTCCCAGCAACCACAGGTCACCCCTTCCTATTACCAAGGAAACCACTTTCCTCCTGGTAACTTGTCTTGACCCGCATTTCTCCTGATACTGCCCACGTCCTCAGCACCATTATTGCTGAGCAGGTCACAGGCAGTAACTATGAGCTCCCCTGTTGCTAAGGAAGTGGTATCCCTAGCAACCAGGATGGGCTGACTCTGTCCTCTAGAATCCCTGTCCAGCCTTCTACCTGGTGCTGGGGCGGCATCCTCCTGATGTAAATTACAACTCCTTGCCAGGGTTGTGCCACCCCCTCTGAGGCTCAAACTGCCGTCCTGTTGTGGAGGAGTGGTGCCCACTGCCCTAGTTACCATGGAGAGACGCCCCCAGCTGCAGGAGGGTATGTCCCCCAGGGAAGTCAGGCAGCCGGTGAAGGCTTTCTGAACCTGCCAGGCCCCCCTTAAAAGAATGGCTCCCTCCCGTCATCTGAAGCCACCAGGGATGTCCTCCATCGTGGGGCTGCTGGCATCAGTGTTTCTGGAGGTGACACTTCCAATGATCACAGGAGCCAGGACAAAAGGCTCTTTTTGGAAGCTTTTCTGAACAACATGAGCCGTTGCTAAGGAACCCTTTGTCCATTGCAATGGAGATCATGGAGAGTCACCAAGCTTAGAAGTCTCCCCAGCAACCACCTTCTTTGGAAGGATGCTTCCCTAGCAACAGCACTGTCCCAAGGCTCAGAAGGGGCCATACTTGGTAGGTTCTGTGAATACGCTGAGCTTGGTTGCTAAAGGACTCAGCAGCCGTACCCCTCCAGGCTTTCTGCAGCCATGGCATCCCACCAGTTACCACGGAGAGAAGCCTGTCGGTGCACGGTGCCCCACCCTCCCACCTTGCTCCCCCCAACTCTGCTAGCCCAAGAGCCATTACCTGGCCCGGAATGGCGCCTTAGTGTCAGGGCTGGGACAGGAGTAGCAATGGGCGGGGCCTGGCTGAGCTGCATGTCTGTCCCCGCCCTCATCCCCACTCCCAGTCTGGAGAAGGCAGCTGCCCTGGAGTACGACTATGAGACCATCCGCAACATCGACTGCTACAACACAGACTTCTGTATGCGCGTGCGGGAGGGCATGCGGTACTGGAACATGACGGTGCAGTGGTGGCTGGCGCAGTACATCTACAAGAGCGCACCTGCTCGCTCCTACGTCCTGAGGTGAGGGAGGCCTGCCCTGGGGTAAATTGCCTACCTATGCCCAAGGTCCTCTTGTAATGGTGCAGAGTACTGGGTTTTGTTCTTTCAACACTTTTGAATTACCAGGCTGGCCTTGAACTTGCAGTGCTCCTGCCTGAGGCACTCAAGCAGGTGGGAGTATAGGAATGTACCAGCTCACAAGCCTCTCCAGGTGTTTCTTAAGTAGAAACCATGGTGGGCTGGGCCTCATCTATAAGCCACAGAAATAGCAACTTAACGTCCCTAATCTTTTATCCCCACATTAGAGACCAAGGTTCAGAAAGGTCTTGAGAGGCCGCAGCCCCAGAGCTAGAGCTGCCTGGGCAAGGTCTACCTTCTGGTTGAAAGGTCTGCTCAGCCAAGAGTGACAGTACATGGCTGTCACCCCGCTACTCAGGAGGCAGAAGCAAGAGGAGTGAATTGAAGGCCTGCCTGTGTAATACAAGATCCTGTCGCAAAAAGCAAACAAACAAGGCTGCTCAGTGCCTGGCATGTGCCAGACCCTAGGTTTAATCCCCATGTATAAGAAAAAATTCAGACCCTGCAGCTAGGTGTGGTGGCGTGCGCCCTGTAGACTGGCCAGAGTGTTTGAGGCCAACAGAAATATACTAATAAGAGCCTGCCTTTAAATAAGTCAGAAGGGTGGCTGGGTCTGCAGCCCAGGGTGAAGGCCTTAGTTCAGTCCTAAGCACCTTGGGAGGGGTCCTCTGGCTGTGTGGAGAATGCAATAGAGGTGGAGAAGACAGCAGGTACAGAAGCAGGTGAGTCACAGACCCAAATTACAGGCACCCCGGCAAGGACAAAAGCTTGGAGTCCTCTGTAGGGTGCAGTGGCCCGGAAGTAGCCAGATTGGGGAGCAGAGCCGGGGTAGGAGTGCACTTCACGTGGGTGCTGAGAAGAGGCATGAAACGTGGCTCCCAGGTTGGGGTGTCCAGAGGGAACACCAGGAGATCTGGAAGAGGGTGGGTGAAGAGCCAGGTGTGGGTTCCGACTCCTTACCTCAGAGGCAACTCAGATTGCAGCTGGGCCCCTTACAAATGCAGTGACGTGGTTCTGAGGCTTCCGGGAGGAGCTGGTCTTGGTAGTGGATACTCAGTGTTCTCCGTGTGACTCATGCACCCCCCTCAGTTCAGGGGCTCAGCACTCCAGTGTCTAGTTCAACAGCCCTCACTTGGGTGACTGCCCACTCACTGTACAGGGTATGTGAAAGTGTCAGGCTTGGGGTCTCCAGCATGCTAGAAATTGCTGTGCCCTGAGCCATACCCCCAGCTCCTAACTGGGGAGGGCCAGGGCTGCCCCTTAACATCCTGCTGTGTGCAGCATTCTGCCTTCTTTTCACTCGCTTGGAAGGTGAGGCAGTCCCATTATCTGCCACTGGATCATTCTTGTACTTTCAGTCCCTGGGTGTATCACAGGGATAGCCCCACAAGCAGGCAAGAGCCCCCTGAGGTCACAGCATAGTACAGCCACAACTGACCCTGTCCAGTTGCAGGGTAAGATAGAGAACAATTCTTGTGTCTCCCTGTCAGAAGGCTCAGCCTGAATTCATGAGTTTCAGGAGCCAGAGAATTGGGTTTCTGGGTCTAAAGTGCAGGGAGCCAAATCTTGGGAGTGTGGGGAGGTGCAGAATCATGGCTGAAATTGAGTGTCCATGAATCAGAAATTAAGCTTAGGTCCCTAAGGAAGGGCAGCTGGGATCCCAGGTTGGTGAGTCCCACAGAAAAGGAGTGGTGAGAGAACTGGGTCCCCAGAAAGAGGAATAGACTCTTGAGTCCTGGGACAGGAAGCAGAACAGGACTTGTGCCTGCTGCAGACATGAGTGTGTGTTTTTGGGGCTGAGAATTGAACCCAGGGCCGTGCTCATGCCAAGTAAGGGACCAGTCCACAGCATCCTTCTTGGCTTCTTAAAGGAGGCAGGACCTTGCAGTATGCTGGGTGGGCAGCTCAGGACTCCCTGTCGCCCAGAGAGGCAGGGACCGCTGGCTTCTTGATTCTCCAGAACTGGCCAGTGTGTTAGCTGGGCCGTGGTTCTCAGGTGTTCAATGACAATTTGTCACGTCAGGCATCCAGTGGGCCCCATGCCCAGGATGTCTGCTGCCTGTGGGGCGGAGCCTAGAAGTTTCTGTTCTAAGGAGTTCCCAGGTAACAATGCCAGACCACAGAGTACACTTTGAGAACCACTGGGCCAAGGAATCATACTTCTTGGTCCTGAGGGAGGAAGTGCTGTGGGCCATGAAACCCCAGGAGGAGAAGGAGCTCGGTTAGGCTCGCTGTCTCCAACATGGGAAGCTGGGCCTGCCCAGGTCAAGGGAGCAGGAGGGTTGGAGCCTCCACTCCTGTGCGCTGATTCCCAGCCTCTCCCAGGAGCGCCTGGACCATGCTGCTGAGCGCCTACTGGCACGGCCTACACCCCGGCTACTATCTCAGCTTCCTGACCATCCCCCTGTGCCTGGCTGCCGAGGGCTGTTTGGAGTCGGCCCTGTGGGCGCGGCTGAGCCCCAGGGGCCAGAAGGTCTGGTACTGGGTGCACTGGTTCCTGAAGATGCGCGCCTACGACTACATGTGCATGGGCTTCGTGCTGCTGTCCATGGGCAGCACGCTCCGGTACTGGGCCTCCATCTACTTTTGCGTCCACATCCTGGCCCTGGCCTGCTTGGGGCTAGGGCTGGCTCTGGGAGGGGGCAGACGCAGCAGGCAGAAGACAGCACCCCAAACCACCAGCACCGCCCCTGAAAAGCTCCGGGAGGAGTGAGCCGCTGCAGCGCGCCCTCTGCTGGTCGATCCCGCCACACGCTGCCACCCCCTGGAAGTCTGCGCCAGCGCGCTGTCTCCCCGCCAGTCTCAGCTGGGCCTGGCCTGAAGATTCCGTCTGCCCCAGCTAGCTCCTCGCCTTACCCTGGATCAGATCCGAGGCTGTGGCCTCTCCCCCGCCCCTCTCTGACGTCAGGCTACCATCTGGACCCCTTCCTTGCTCTGGCCGAAGTGTTGAGAACCACCGGACTCAGACAGCAGCATGGGCGTGGCACAGTGCTTTCTCAGACACTTTCTCTTTCGACCTGCTGTGAGGGGCCTGGAAGCCAGGCTTCTGGAGGGAGCGCTTCTTGTGTCCTGTTCCATTCTTCATTTCATCCAACCATTGTTTTTTGGGCAATGTACAAGGGGATGTGACCTTCCATTTCCTAACTGGGAATTTGTACCTGTAGCCCTCGGCCCAGGATGAGTCAGAACGCATCGGTCTTACCAAATAAAGTGTCACATGGGTGTTTGCGAGAGCACATTCGGCGATAAAACTGGGGACACCTGCCTGTAGCAGTGTATAGTCAGGGCTGCCTGCATCCCTCCCCTGAGGCTGGCAGGTGTGGAGGCAGCTACCCGGACTCCAGTTCCCAGGAGACCATGCAGCAATGACCCTGCACAGGTGTACATTGTGTCCTTCCTGGGCCACCTGCTGGCGAGGTTCCCTGCCCCTGGGCCTTCCCTTGCCTGGGACTGTCCCGCCCAGGCGACCAAGGAAGCGGAAACACTGCTGCCCAGGGCCATGGAAGGAGGCCTCCCATGGGAACCCGAGTCCTGGGGGCCCCCAGGTAGGGGGCCACTCCACCCGGAGGCTAGAGCCAGTGGAAGAGCTGGTGAGTTTGCAGCCTTCCAGCCAGGTGGTAGCTGGGGAGCCAGGGCTCCTGGGTACTAACCGCAGGGCGGAAGTTTCAGTTACTGAGGAGAAGATGGGAACCCTGAGTCAGGAGGAATCCACAACCCCAGACTCAGTGGAGGACCGGTTTGTGAGGAGGGACTGGGCTGTCACCACACTGGGAGGCTGAGGGCTCCAAGCTTCAGAGTAAAGGAAAAGGAAGTTGGGGCCTGGACTCCTTGGCCTTAGAATAGGAGCAGCCTTGTGGGCTGGGGGTCACCAGTCTGGATTCCTGGACCTGTGGGAGTACAGGTAGGAATTCCAAATTAGATTAGGCACATGTGGTGGTGCACACCTGTGATCCCAGCACTTGGGAGGCTGAGGCAGGAAGATCATTGGGAGTGAGAGACCAGCCTGGGCTACAAAGTGAGCCCAAGGCCGCCCTCTCACTGCAAAGGAGACCCTGTCTTTAAAAAAAAAAGCAATCCTCACAGCAGTGGCTGGGAATTCTAAACTCCCAGGACAGGACAACTCGGGGCCAGATTCCTTCGTCTCTGCTCTCAGGCCCATCACTAGCCTCTGTGCTAAAGGAGCTCCCGAGTGCTGCCACCATTCGATACCGTGGCCCTGGGGTGATGCCCTGGGGGTCCCTGGAGGAAGAGGAGGAGGAGGAAGAAGATGGAAAAAGGAGCATCCAGGCCTTCGCGGGTGCTACCCAAATGGAGCAGGAAACCCACCCTTCCCGGGAGCTGCCCTGGCCCATGCAGGCAAGGCGGATGCATAGGTAATGGCCCGCGATAGAAGCACCTCGACCTTTCCCAGTGGCTTCCTGCAGGTTCTTTGCCTCCCACTGCGCATGCCCCACGAGCAGGTTTGCCGCGCTTGCTCCAAGCTCTGGGTGGTTACAATCATGTAGACCTCATTGTGTTGTGCCTGGCAAGTCAGGTATTTTTGTTGTTGTTGTTGCTACAGAGGAGCACAGGGCTGCCAGGCCCTCATTTTCTCCCTCTACCTCTGCTCCCCTTCCAGGAAGAATCAGGCCGGGCAACAAGGGGCCTTCAGCTCCAAATCCAAGGTTGGCCACTGGGCCCGGCTACTGACCAGGAGCCAGAAGAGGATGAAGGCAGGCTTGCGCAGCCTCCAGCCTTGGGCGTGGACTGTGAAGAGGATCGGAGGTGTGTGGGGTCTGAGAGAAGAGGGCTGGTACCTAAAAGCCTGGGCAGGGATAAGGAACCGAGCGCCTCTCTGCTGCCTCCTGCAGGCCAGTTTGGTGGCGGCACCAAATCCTACTTCTCTCTGCTGCGCTTCCTGTTGCTTCTCAACTTGCTGGCGTCAGTGTTTATGGTCTGTCTGGTGCTGCTGCCCACCTGGCTGCAGGGGACTCCCCCGGGCCTTCCAGGCCCCGGTGTCTCCTCGCCATGCGGTTCTTACAGACCCCACACCTCAGGCCTGATCAGCTTCCCCTCCCAGCTCTTCAACTTGCTCTCTGGCGAGGTGGGTCTTGATGTTCGCACCCCTACAGTCTGGCCTCAGTCACTGCCTCCCCTAGCCCGAGTGACACCGTCTACCTCTCCCTCCCCTCCCAGGGTTACCTAGAATGGTCACCTCTCTTCTACGGGTTCTACCCGGCCCGCGGGTACCTAGGAGTCACCTACCTGTGCTCCATCTTTGCCTCTGGCCTCCTCTGCCTCCTGCTCATCCTGCGTCGGTCAGTGACACCCACATCCTAATCCCTGGACCTGAGGGTGGGAGCGGGCTCCCCAAGAACGCTTGCTCTGGGCTCAGTCCTGTGAATTGCATCGGTTTGTAAGACACCTCTCGCATGTGATGAGATGGCTACCCCCAAGCTTGGGATAGGTGGAGAGAGCGTGTATTAAAAAGGCACAAAGGCCACTGGTTCCTGAGGGGAAGCTATGCAGAAAAGGTGAGGCGGGGCATGGCAACACACTCCCGTAATCCCAGCACACAGAAGGCTAAGGCAAGAGGATTGAAAACTGAAACCCAGGGGCCAGGAGCTGACTCAGTAGAATAAACCCTTCCCTGGCAAGCACAAGGGCCTGAGTTCAATCCCTGGTTCCGCTAAAAAAAAAAAGAAAAAAGAAAGAAAGAAAACGGAAAGCCAGCATGGGCTACTTGGGGAGATCTTGTCTCAAAATTAAAAGGAAAGCGTGCACACCTGCGTTTATACCTAGTTCCCTCAGAAACCAGGTAGAGCTTGGCAGGTTCACCTATGGGAAGAACAGTGCCAAGAACTAGACAGCACTGTCCACTTGCCCAGAAAAGCCACCACCCTCTGTCCACAACACAGGGTTCCCGTTTTGCAGGAGCGTGGTGCCCCATCACCAGCTGCCCTGTCTTGCATATGTCTCTCTACAGCTCAGTGTCGGGACTTAAGCAGACGCTGCTGGCCGAGTCAGGGGCTCTGACCAGCTACAGCCACAGGGTGTTCTCGGCTTGGGACTTTGGCCTCAGCGGCGCTGTGCACGTGCGCCTGCGCCAACGCAACATTTTGTACGAGCTGCAGGTGCGTTTAGGGGCTGGGCTCCAACACGATAGGGACGCACGGGACTGCCGCGACCAGGTGCGCGGGCTAGTGGAGGGCCCCACGGCACAGGTTTCAGGTACAGCGCCGCTGCTAGGGATCCCGGAGGTCGGAGGTGCAGGGTGTCTCAAGGCAGAGGTAGGGCTAGGTAAAGATGATGGACTGGGTGTGAGGGCCGGGGTTTGGCTGCAGGGAGGGTTCGCAGCCCTAGAGACCCATAGTACTCGTGGATCCTGCGGAGTCATGAACGAGCCCTGCTGAGGTGGTCAGCTGCATAGCTCAGCGTGGAACCCGGTGATGTGTGCGCGGCCAGGTGGAGCTGGAGGAGGCAGCGGTTCGGCGCAGAGCCAAGGCTCACACGTTGGGCCAGAAGGCCCGGGTATGGCTGGTGCGGACGCTGCTCAATCTGCTGGTGTTGGCGCTGCTGGGCGCGGCCTCCTACGGCGTCTACAGCATCACGCAGGAAACCGGGGAGCTGCAGGTGGGTCCCGGCACCGGCACCTGCATACCCCACGGTGGTGGGTGTGGGATGGAGATCCAGCGTGCCTTAGCCTGGGAACGGGGTAGACCCCGAGCCTCAGGGGCCTAAGGAAACGGGAAGCCGGTTGGGACCTTAAACTCTGCCGCTTCCTCCACCGACCCACGGTCTCCCCAGAAGAAGCCCCTGGTCCAGCAGGCGCCGCTGCTGCAACTTGTGGTGAGCTACCTCCCGTCCATCTTCATCTCCACGGTCAACGTCGTGCTACCGCCTGTGTTCACCCTCATCGGCCTGCTGGAGGGCTACGCTCGGAGCCACCAGATCTTCTTTATCCTGATCAGGTTCCAGCCTGAGGGATGGGCTGGGGTCAGAAAACCGAGGGACGGTGCGCGCGTGGGGGGGGGGGTTACATCTGCGGAGCATAGGGACAGGTGGATGGGGTCCCGCGACTCCAAGTTTTGCCACCTGTGAAACGCGAAGGCCATGAGCACCCCCGCGCAGGAGGACGGGTACGTGTAGCAGCCAGGCCCGCGCAACCCCTCCCTCACCTCCCTTCAGGACAGTGTTTCTGCGCCTTGCCTCCCTGCTGTTCCTGCTCTTCTCGCTCTGGTCTCAGATCACCTGTGGGGGCAACGCCCAGGAAGAGGCGTGCAAAGACTGTGGCTACAACTACAGGGAGCTCCCGGTGGGTCCACAGCCGGCCGCCACTAGGGCTGGAGTTCGGGGCTAGGAGGGTGGGTTCTGGACACATAAGCGCTTTCGGATGCATGATCCTGAGGTCTCACCGACCCATTCTCCGCTTCCTCAGTGCTGGGAGACTCGCGTGGGCCAGGAGATGTACAAACTCCTGCTCTTTGATCTGCTTATCAGTCTGGCCTTCGCACTCCTCTTCCAGTTTCCTCGCAAGTGAGAGCCCCGCCCCTCGTAAAGCAGGCCCAGTCCCTGCAGTGCAGATCTCGATTTTTCAACCACACCCGGCTTTTTGCCGGGTCTCTCAAATCACCCAATCATCGCCCTGGGCTTGCAGGCCGCGCCATTACCTCTAACCCCGCCTCTACGGTCCTGCCTGGGTCCTGAGCCTAGATTCCGCCTCCTGAGCATGCCCCACCCCCCATGCACCTTCGGGATTGTGGGGAACGGTGAAGGGAACCAAGGTGAACACTTTTCCCATTAAACCCCGCCCTCCCAGGATACTCTGTGGCCTCTGTCCCGGGGCGCTGGGACGCTGGGCTGGGACGCTGGAGTTCCAGGTCCCGGATGAAGTGCTGGGGCTCATCTACGCACAGACGGTGGTCTGGGTGGGCAGCTTTTTCTGCCCTTTACTACCCTTGCTCAACACGGCCAAGTTCCTGTTGCTTTTCTATCTGAAGAAGGTGAGAGTGAGAAGCCTGGACTTCTGGGCCAGGGGAGGTCGACATCGAGGGCAGAGTCCAGGGTCTGAGTCAAGGGGCCGATTCCGGGAGAGGAGACTCAAGAGACCTGGGTCTCAGACGTCCCTTTCTCGCTCTCCGGCCAGTTCACTCTGTTTTCCACCTGCTCCCCGGCCGCCCGCACCTTCCGGGCCTCCATGGCGAGCTTCATCTTCCCCCTGGTCCTCCTCCTGGGACTAGTCCTCTCCGCCATCCCCGTGCTCTACAGCATATTCCTGTAAGTGGGAGCGGCACCTACCTCCCTTCCTGGCCCTCAACCGGACTAAGATGCCTATGCCTGCCAAAGCCCAACCTATCTCTGCCCACAGAATCCAACCTTCCAAGCTATGTGGTCCATTCCGGGGGAAGGAATCCATCTGGGCCCAGATACCTGAGTCCATCAGGACCCTGCCTCAGATGGCCCAGAACTTCTTCTTCTTCCTGGGCTCTCAGGCTTTTGCGGTGCCGCTTCTGTTAATCTCCAGGTGCGAGGACCCAGACTGCGGAGCCAGAGGTTCAGCATGTATGAGCTGTGTCCAGGCGAGGAGAGCCTTGGCCTGGATCTGGAGTCTGAGGGAGGAAGGGCTGCAGGACTGGGCTCCTGAGGCCTGGGTCTCAGCAGGAGGAGGGTTCTCGGTATCCGGTTCTGGTTGCAAAAAAAGCCGTGGTTGAAGATAATCCAGAGCATTTCAGGAGTGGCTTCTATTACTGTCTGCAGCATCCTGATGGCGTATACCGTGGCTCTGGCCAATTCCTACGGACGCCTCATCTCGGAGCTCAGATGCCAGAAAGAGACGGTGAGCAGGCCGGTCCCGTGGAGGGGGGCTTTCAGGGGCTATGGAAAACACCGGGGCGGGTATAGGCGCGGGGTAAGGGTGCGCCTGACCTCCACCTCGGCCGCAGGAGGCGCGGAACAAAGTCTTCCTGGCTCAGCGTGCCGTGGCGCTGGGTTCGGAGAACCAGCCTGTGTGAGCAGTCGAATCGGGATGGCGTCCCGCCCTCAGCCTCACTGCCCCAGACCCTGGGAACCTTATGTTAGGTTGCGTAGAAAATGACGACGCCCTCAAGTCCCTCTCTGTTGATCCTTTTATCAATAAACACACCAAAGTTGCTGGACCCTTTTGGGAATCTCAATTCTGAACCGTGCTTCTGTTGGGGACCCGCTAACTTGAGCCAGCGACCTCCTAGTGGGCTTGAAGGGCTCTTCGGTCGAGGGCGTGATCCGAATGTCAGCCAATCGGCGGCCGTTCTTGGAGGCGTCCGGGCGGAGCCATTTGATTGCCTCAACCTGAGACAGTTGCTAGGCGACAACACGAGGCTGTCAGGGAAGGGCTATGATGGCAGGAACTTCAGCCAATCATATCTCGCTACAAATTTTGAGGGGGCGTACTAAACAGCCTCAAACCAATCCGTGGTTGAGATAGAGCAACAAGGCGGGGATACCGTCTGGCCAATAGGAAGTGCTTGAAGGAGGGCCTGCCAGTCTGTGGACGGCTCCCGCGCCATGAACATCTTACCCAAGAAGAGCTGGCACGTCCGGAACAAGGACAATGTCGCTCGCGTGCGCCGTGATGAGGCGCAGGCCCGGGAGGAAGAGAAGGAGCGCGAGCGGAGGGTGCTGCTCGCTGAGCAAGAGGTAAGCTCCGATTTCTGCGGGGCGGAAGTCTCGCAGCCACTGTCGTGGGCGCAGCGGGCCGGAGCCGGAAGCGGGCGCTGTGCCGACGCGCTGTGGCTGCGTCTCGGAAGGCGGTGATCTAGCAGCCCAGGACCACCCCAGGTCTCCATGGGCCTGGTTCTCGTGCAGGTTTCCTGTGGGTGTATTTCGGGTGTCTACAGCTTGGCACAGAGTGGAAACTTCATAAACATTCGTGTGCATGGTCCGAGGAGTTTCTGACTAGAGCCCCTATTTATTGTGCGCTCGCTCGCTGCGGAGCCGCGACTTAGGAAAACCCTCCGGCGCTCCGCGCTCTCGGAAAGGCGGAGTGAGATCGTGGGGAGACGCAAGAGAGCTTCACATACCTGCGAGGAGGGAAAGAGGTGTTTCTTTGCAGCTCCTTTGTCGCTTTGCACCAAACTTGTATCTACAGGGTCTTCCTCAGTTCATCTGATCCTCAACAGTGTCCTGGGTTTTTCTTTTTGTTTTTTTTTTTTGAGACAGGGTTTCTCTATGCAGTTCAGGCTGCCTTTGAACTCGCAGCGATCCTCCTGCCTCAGTCTCCAGAGTACTGGGATGTACCGTGGTCGGCCAGCCTAGGGTTTTTAAAATTATTGAGTATAAATAAGATAAGCAAGTTTAACAAATAATTAACGTTAATAACTTGCTAATGGACCTGTATTCACACCTTGAATTCAGATTGCCTGCCTAAAACGAGGTTTAGCACAATTTATGTGCCACTTTTTACTTCTGATGCTAGCAATTGGACCCGGGCCTTTGCTTGTGCCTGTTAGTGGCTCTGCCACTAAGCAACACCCCCCGCCCCCAGGGGGCTGTGCATCCAGAGAACTCATTCCATGTAAGACAGGTATTTCCTCCCAGCCAGGTTTTTGTTGTGTAGCTGACTAGCCCCAAACTCTTGGTTCTGCTGTCTGCAGTTAGAGGCCTGCACCACCAGGGCATGATGCCCCTTCTCCCCCCAGGCCGGGACAGGTGCCTCCTCTGCCACACGGCAGGGTGCTGCACTACCTACCCAGTGGGTAACTAGCTTACACTTCTTCAGCCACGTCGAGGTTCTGAATGCATTGCATCTAACTCCCACCCCTCTCTTTAGGCGCGCACCGAATTCCTTCGGAAGAAAGCCAGACAGCAGAGCGCGCTACCTGCTCTCAACACAGAGACGGGAACTCCAGGTTCCAGTCCTGTGGACCTGTTTCGGGATCTGCTGGTGGAAGGAAAAGGGGTAACCAAAGGCAACAAAGAGTACGAGGAAGAAAAGCGGCAGGAAAAGGTAGGCAGGCAGGCCTCACCTTCTAGAGTGGAATTCAGGGTGGAGCTGGGGAGGGGTACACTCAGGCTGAATCAGCACGCAAAAGTAGGTTACAGCTGCCCCAGTGCCCTCCACCTCTGCAGTGTGGAGGCTCTCATCAGACCAGGCAACTGCTACTGGCCCCTCACCACTCTGAGCAGCTGCATACTTAGCTTTCTTTGGGCCTCCTGTAGGGTCTCCCCAAAGCCCCACCAACAGCTGGGCTGCTTCTTGCTGCACTACCTGGGGTGCAGGCCTGCCTCCTGGGACCAGGGGTTTAGGGTTGGGTTACAGCATTCTCATGTGACTGAGAAGGCCCTCCTCTTCCCATAGGAGCGGCAGGAGAAGGCGCTAGGCATCCTCACCTATCTGGGCCAGAGTGCAGCTGAAGCCCAGACACAGCCCCCCTGGTATCAGCTCCCCCCAAAGCGAGGAGACCCCCAGCCGGGCCCAGGCCCTGATGAAAAGATTAAGAGCCGCCTGGACCCGATGTGGGAGATGCAGAAGCATCTGCAGAGGAAGAGGAAGCACAGCAGTGGTGGAGGCAGCAGTAACCGCCCCAGGAAGGAGCTGTTGGAGACGAGGCCAAACGTGTAAGCACCAACCTTGGGCAGGTTCTCCTCGCTGGCCTGCCACCACCTACTAATGTCACTGGGCCTTGTGTTCAAGATCCATATTCATTTTTAATCCATTGTACTGACAAGATACACTGCTCGGTGGAAGTGCAGGCCTATAGTCCCAGCATTCAGGAGGCTGAGGCGGTAAGATTGCAGTTTGAGCCCAGCCTCGGGGTTTGTGACTCTTGAAAAATTAAAATTTTTAAGAATGGGGCTGGGGAGGTGGCTCAGTGGAGTAAGTGCTTCCCTGGGAAGCACAAAGGCCTGAGTTCAATCCTCGGTTCCGCAAAAAAAAAAAAAAGAATGCTAAACTTTTTAAAAATGGCCAGGATGTTCTCAGTACAGGGCCCTGGGGCTTAAGTCTAAAGAACCACAGGTTAAGGGTGGGGAAGCAAGGTGCCACCAAGACCTGCAGAACCACATTGCCTGAGCTGACCCTGTTCCTCACCCCCATAGGCCACCAACACTGAACCAGCTCCGAGCAGAGCGGCTCCAGAGGGAAGCAGCAGAACGGGCCCGGGCACAGGCCCTGCTGGCCCGGGTCCAAGGCCACAAGCCTCAGGAAGGTGGGCTGGAAGAGGAAGAGACAGATGACCGACACCGCCGCTACAACACCCAGTTCAACCCCCAGCTGGCCCGGCGTCCCCGCCGGCAGGATGCCCCTCCTCACTGACTCTTGAGGGGTACAGGAGAGGCTGATGCCACCAGCCATCATATAAAACTATTTATTCATAAATATTTTCCAAAATGAAAATAGGTTTACCAAAAAATGTCCCTCACTGGGGAGGGGAGGAGGGGGCAGCCCTCACCCTGGGCCCCAGGGTGGGGCCAAAAGGACCTCCCGGTCCCCTCCCACTTCCTGGGGAGGGGGTGCCCATGGCTTGGGCCTCCCCATCTCTGGGCAGAGCCCTCACTTGGGCAGGGGCGTCAGCATGCGGGGAGGGGTCAGGTGGAGGCCCGGTGTCACTGGAGGTCCCGGTCCTCCAGGTAGCGGTACTCAAAGGTGAAGCCTTCCTTCTTGCGCTGGCCCCACTTCTCGTAGTCAAAATAGATGTAGGTGCCCTGGCCGGGGAGAAGGCAGTCAGAGAGAGGCACCGGCTGATGCCGTGTGCCCCTGCCGTCTTCTGGGAGGGTTGTGATGTGCCCCATGGTTAGAGGGCAGCATGGGAGAGGGCCCTGAGTGTGCCACGCATCATCCTGTGGCAGCTGGGGCCTCGCACCATCACCCTGCTAGAGAGAGAAGCACTCTGCTCCGCAGGTGGACACCAGAAGGGTGCTGCCCCAGATGTTGGGGTGATGAGGGTACCTGGGAATGTGGACACCAAGCCTACATGGGGTGGGGTGGGGAGCGGGGGCTATGGTTGGGCTGAGGACTTGGGAGGGATCTGGGCAAGTGTGTGAGACGCTTCCCAGAAGTGGCCTAAAGGACAGGCAGGCTGAGCATGGGGAGTGTGTGGGGCACATGTGGGATACACCCACTAACAGTGGCTTGAGAAAAGCAGCCACATGCCTGTGACACACAGGCAGGCCCAGTAGTGCTCACGTGGTGTAACAGCTGCCCCAGGCCTGGGCCTGTCAGTACTATACAGAAAAGGACCCTGGCCAGACTAACCCTGGGGAGTGAACCTAACCCTCCCTGCCCTGCAGGACCGGGGAAACGGAAGCTTAAGTCCCACATGGGGATACTGGTGCCTGCCAGAAAGGCTTTGCTGAGGCAGGAGAGCTGGACAAGGGTGGCCGAGTCAGCTGCACAGCAGCAGTAGGGGGAGGCAACGGCCCCACCCATGGACCTCACCTGCTCAAATTCGTCAGTGATGGTCTTGGGCTCCTCGTGCCTCTGGAACCACATCATGTACTTTGTGTGGAACCGCCACGATTGCTTCTTCAGGGCCTTGGCCGCCAAGTACTGAGCCTTCGTGCCCTGCAGACAAAGAGCACAGGGGGTCAGGGGACTCTACGCAGGAGCGGGGCAGGAGCGGGGCTGGGCTTGACTGGGCTTGAGGACACCGAACATACCGGTGTTTTTAAGGAGGAAAATGAGAGGGAGGTGGGAATTGCTTTCAGAGCTTTGCAAAGGCACATCAACTACAGTATGAGCCTAGAGTGCCTGGAGAGGGGAGGGGGATCAATGGCTCTCCACACTGCTAGGCCTACTCTGTCCTGCTGGGGGGCTGTGACAGCAAGCTGTGCTGTGGCCACCACACAGACTGGTCTCTCCTGCAGCTTGAGCAGCACTAACCTGGGGGGGATGGGGATGGGGGAAATATGGATAGGTAGAGAAGGGGTGCAGTCCCAGTAGCCGCAGGACACCCACCTCGCCCCTCCAGCCCGAGGGGGGATGGCGGCGTGGCGGCGGAGCCAGGGCCCCGCTGTACCTCCAGATAGTAGAAAATGAAGAAGAGTGTCTCCGTGGACAGGCGCTGGTAGAACTCCACGGTGTCCGAGTGTGGAGGTGGCATCTGGTGGTGGTAGGGGGGTGTCGGGCAGGGGTTCCGGGGGAGGTACTGCCTGTGGGACAGCAGGAGGTCAGCACCAAGCAAGGTCCCAGCTAGGCCTCATCATGAATTCAGGGAAAGCTCAGCTACACCCAAGACCTCACTGTGCCCCAAGAGAGCAGCTCACTGAGGGCTCAGGCTGGTCTCAGACCTGCGATCCTCTGGTGCAGCCTCCAAGGTAGCTGGGATAGCTATGTGCCCACCATACCCTTTTCTGAGGACTCAGAACCAGGCCCCTAACCACCACCTCCCTCCGGAACCCTCACCGGATACGCTCAGAGTCGGAGGGGTGGGGCATGTGATGCCAGGCGGCCTCTTCCATGGCTTGCTGATAGAGCTGCTCCTTGGTGAGAGGCACCGGCCCCAGTGGGCACACACCCAGCGACAGTGGGATGTTCACCTCTGATAGCTGCAGGGGTGGCTGGGCCGAGGCTGGGGGAGCTGAGGTGCTGCTCAGGATGATGTCTGTGGGATACAGAGCCAGCAGGGCCCAGGTGAGGCAAGGCAGAAGAGAAGAGCCTGCACTGCTCTCTGGTCCACCCTCCACCCTGCAGGACCCCTCACCTCGCTCGGTCAGGTGGAGCGTTGGCACAGAGTCCTCGATGCCTGAACTGATGGCCGCGCGCTCAGCCATGGACTTGAGGGAGCTCAGGGGCTCTGGGGCCTGGCGGGGGGGGGCACAGCTGAGGGCCAGGGCACAGACGCAGACTCTGCTCATGGCATAAACAGCCTTGTAGCTGTGGGGGAGCCCTATATACCATGCCCCAAGTGTGGACTCCCTACCGTAGTTTTCAGAACCAAGCCCCTGAAATCCAAAGCACTGGTACCCTGGCATCTGAGGCCACTGGGGAGCTGGGGTGACACCATCGCTGCTACTAGAGCTTGCAGCCCCCACACCACTTTCTCAGTCACACACAGCATGCTGTCCACTCTGGTGGCTGGACCTAACTTCAACCCCTGCACGAGTGTGGCCATCGCCGCGTGTTGCATCTACATTCCAGGGTAAACACAGCCAGCTGGGACCCCGCCATCTAGGCGGCACTCCAGAGTGGTGTGCTGTCCCTGCATTCCGGGCTCCCCAGCCCAGGGCTCCACAGGAAATGGTGGGCTCTGCTGAGCATCTACCCCACCCCCTCCAGGAGTGCACATGCTGTCCTCAGCGCCCTAGACCCCAGCTCCCTCTCCTGGCCCGACTGTCCCCAGGGCTTTATGAGGACAGCTTTTGCCAAGAATCTATGCGACAGTCATGCCAAGACTCTAGCTGGACAGCCTAGAACACACTCAGCATGGATGCTTGAGCATCCAGCCCCTCTAAGGGCCTCTGGGCTAGTACAAATGTAACCATGTCATCCCCAGCCACTGGGCCACCCCTGGCCATGAGGCCACTCCTAGATAGGAAGCCAGCGCATGAGGCCAGCACAGAGCAGCAGTGTGTCTGTGATAGTCATGGGGACAGAGACCAGGCTGGGGGAGCCCGCCAGCCGAATCCACAAGCAGGCTTGACCCAGAAGGAAAGCCAATGCACCTGCACGAAGGGCGGTGCTCACCTTGATCTCTGGGGCACTGCTGAACTGCGGGGGCCCATTGAGCAGGGCCCCAGCCGCTTTGCCCTCGCTGAAGCTGGGTGTTGGGGAACTGGGGGGGTTCACAGGCAGCGGCACCAAGAGGCTGGGGCCCCCAGAGTTGTTCCCTGAGCCGGGGGCCACACCCCCAGCACCCGTCGGGGCAGCTGCACTGGGCTCCTTCCTGGGGAGAAGGGGAAGTCTCAGAAGAGGTCGCACAGACAGATGCAGAGGGGCTGTGGAACTGGAGGTCAGGCAGTAGAGAAGCAACACTCGCGGGGAGGTGGAGGTGGGAACAGAGCCTCCAGGTGCCCCAGTAGGCCACAGCCGACCAGCACAGGACAGGGGGTGTCAGTCACTGAGGTGACCAGGGGTGGTGATGCGCATGTACAATCCCAGCACAAATGAGGCTGAGGCAAGAGGGTCACTAGGCGTCTGAAGCTGGCCTCAGCTACATATTAGATTTTAGCTCAGCCTGAACTGTTCAGTGAGACTATGTCTCAGAAAAAATCAAAGTCAAAAACATAAGGCCGGCAAGACAGCTCAGCAGACTAAGCACCTGCTTTGGCAAGCACAGAGACCAGGGTTCAATCCCCAGTCCCATATGCCCACCCCAGGGCATGCTGAGCTGGCAACAGAACCTAGGCATGGTCACCTGTAATCCCAGCGCTGAGGAGGCTAAAAACAAGAGGATCACTATGAGTCCAAGCTGCACAGTGAGACCCTGTACCAACACACAAATGAAAATCAAAGAACAAAAACAAAAATACAATGGTCACTGAGGTATAGCATTGACTGTTTCAATCACAAAACAAGCAGCCCTAGGCAGGCTGCCATTTCCATCAGGCACTCAACAAACAAGAGGGCTGGTGGAGTCTCTGCCCCCAAGCTGGGGGCAACCGGAGAGCACCGCCTGAGCAGCAGAACAGCGTCCCTGTTGGGTGTCAGGACCAGGGAGGGGGCAGGTGGCTGAGAAGGTCCCACAGGTATAGGACAGTATGCATACTGCCCACATCAGCAGCAGCTCCAAAGCTTCACCACCACTGTGCTGGGGCACCCTAAAGGGCAAGCAAGCTGGGGAAGGTGGGGCACTCCTAGAATCCAGCACTTACACTCTGAGGCAAAGGAGCTCCAGCCTGGTCTGGAGGAGAGAACAGGTGATGACAGCAGTGGAGGCAGAAGCCAGAGCCCCTGGGCCCCTTTAGGACTTACCCTGAGCTGGGGGGCGGGTTGTGTGTGCCTGAGGTGGGGCCCAGGGCCTGGCTGCTGGTGCTGCTGCTCCCACTGCTGCTCAGGGCCACCTCCGCAGGGCTGTCTGCCACGACAGAGCTATAACCTGGGCAGGGAAGGGTGAGCGGCATGGGATGCCAGCTGCCCAGCCCTGCCTGAGGCCTGGCCTCCCACGCTGACCCCACTTACTGGTAGCGCCATTCTGCTTGCCAGTCCCACCACCTGCACTGCTGCCACCACTGCCACCACCACTCCCTCCAGCACCTCCACCACTTCCACCACTGGGCTGGGCGCTAGGGGGCCGGGGCTGGGCACTGCCCGGTCCACCGGTGGCAGGTGGGGCCACAGCCTGGGCGTACGGGGCAGGGGTGCCCGAAGAATGGCTGGGAGCTGGGCTGGCCTTGGGACCCAGGGCACTTGGTGTCGCTGCAGAGGTGGAGGCCCCATTGTTGCCAGGGGTAGTGCTCAAGGTGGAAGTGGCAGGCAGGGGCCCCGAGGGGTAGGTGGGCTGCACAGCTGGAGACTGGGGGTGCTGGTTGCTGTGGACGGGCTTGGAGCCATTTTTGGCTGGAGACTGCAGAATGGAGAACAACAGTCACACCTGGGCGGCCAACCCCTAACCATCCACCTGTGTGTACCACAAGGGAGATCAGCTGGGGTACCCTCAAGCAGCAGAGGAGACATAGGGCTGGGCAATGCTTCTGAGTGTCACTCAGAGGGTCACCACCACTCAGAGCGTGCCAGCATCTGGGGCCACTTCAGATGCTGTGCCCAGACACCCCCACTCTGGCCAGCACATGGGAGCCTCCCTCCGCAAGACCCAGGCTAGAGCCAGGCTATGCAGAGAGTGGCCCAGCCGCCCCACCCTGCACCCACTGTCACACTGTGGCTCTTTCTAGCACATGCTTCTGAACTGGGAGAAGGCACGCCAGAGGCAGCAGGAGTGGCTGGCATGTGCTGCCCGCCCAGCTCAGGAGCACGGCACACATGGCTCGGGCCTCCCCAGACCCTTCCAGCTGGTCCAGAAGCATTGAATGCACAAGTGACAGCTACTAGGCCCGCAAACCCACCTGGCTGACCTCACTGTCTGTGGAGCGTCCCCTCTTCTTATCATCTTCAGAGTTCTCCTGCAGCAGCAAAGGTGGAGTTAGGAACTCTGTGGCAGACACAGATGCCAAACTTGCAGGGACCTGTGCCACCAGCTGGCTTCACTCCCCCAAGAAATCCCAACGTCCCTATCTTCTGGAACTACATCCCCAAGTCTCTAAGGCCCAGGAGCCTTCTTCTCTATAGGAGCCAGTCCAGAGTGGCTTTACTCCATCTCCACAGGCATCACCTGCACCTGCTGTTGCCACCCCACACCCTGGCCCAACTGTGTCACCAGGTCCTCGTCGGCTCCTCCGTAGGCCCCCAGCATCTGAGGAGGACTCAGCCATGCCAAGAGCCAGACGCCACTGCCACAGCTGCACTCCAAGGCTCCTCACCGTGGTGCAGTTGGCCGGGCTGGGTGGGATGGGCGAGCTGGATGTGGTAGAGGTGGGCGTGCTGCTGGACTGATTGAAGATCTCGTCCTCCATGTGGCTGTGGCTGGGGGGGGAGGTGGCGACCAGCGCCTGTGCTGTGGGACAGAGCAGGACGTGCTTAGGGGGTGCCACAGCTGGTCCTGATGCTCTATTCCCTGGCCCCACCGCAGGAAAGGGTAGCCCAGGGCCTCACGAATGTCCTCAAGGTCCAGGTCATCATAGAGAAACTCATTCTCCTCGAAGTCAGGGTCCTGGGACGAGTCAACATAGTACTCCACATCGTCCTTGATCTTGCGGATGGCGTCCACCACTATGGAGTCATTGTCCAACATGCGCAGGATGGTCTCCAACATGCGCACATGGTAGCGGTGCTTCTCAATATGCCGCTTCAGGCCCTCAATCCGGTCCTGCTTCTGTGGGCAAGTCCAGCCAAGCTCAGTGCCACCTGCACCCCAGACCTGCTCTTAGTGTCCCACTCCCCCCCACACCATGGGACCAATCTGGGTTTTGCTATTCCTTCCATAGATCCTAGAGTGCTGCAGATCCCAGAAATCTGTGCCATCCCAAATTAGCCACCACCTGTACCTCATCTGACACCAGGCACCCCACCTGCTAAGGTCTTCCTGGGGCACAGACCCTGTCCCCAACCATCCTGCAGCAAGAGTAATAATGACAGTGCCCAGCCAGGAAAGCTGCAGCTTGTAGCACAACAATCCAATCCACAGTCTCTGCTACCATGGGTCCCACCCCTCAGAAACCCAGGCTCAGAAGCCTGGCTGCTGCTCCTGCGAGGCTGTTCCCTTAACATCAACACCTTAGCCTCTGCTCCAATCTCTCCTCTTCCAGGACCCACCATCATTCCTCTGAGCCCCTGGTTCCTAAATCCCTCAGGGGCCGACACCAGCACCAGTGTAAGTTTCCCTTCCTGACACCCCACCCCATCCTGCTTTACTCCCAGGAATCCCACCAAGCAGAGTACAGCACTGTACAGCCCAGAGTTGTGGAACCACGGCCCAGCCTCCAGCTGGTCCTCAACCTCTACATCCCTTCCAGCTGCCCACCCACATGGCGCCCCACTCTGCCCCAATCACACTCTCCTGGGAACCTGGGCAGTCTACGCACAGAGTTGCCTCTTAGCCCAGCTGTCCCTCAACCTCACCAGCTGTGGCCCCACTGAAATCAAGTCCACCTTTAACCACACTGCCCTTCCTGACAGCACACCACCCCAGCAGGCAGGCAGGCACTCTAGAGTTCTGCTCCTGCTCAGTGTGAAACGCAACCTGTCCCCTAGTCCCCAAAGCCAGTCTAGCCCACTGCAGGCACTCCCCCCCCACTCACATCCTTGTCGCCCTTCTTCTTGCGTGTCTGCACAGACAGTGACTCCACCTCACTCTCAAACTGGTCCACCTGCATGTTTAGTGTGTCGATGGTGTTCTGGGGGGGCAGCGAGGGGAGGTCGTTAGCTAGGGCTCCACGCATACCTGCCAGGCCCCACACCCACCTCCTCTCCCAGGCCCACTCACCGTGAGCCACTGGCCAACCTCTTCCTTCTCCTTCTGGGCAGGATCCACCTTCTGAGCCAGGCCCAGGCCCTCCTTGCTATAAGCTTTGGTTTTGGTCTCTCGCTCCACAACCTTGAAGCGCTCCATTTGCTGTGGAGAGTGCAGGTGGCAGGGGGCTCTTGAAGGTGGAAAGGAGCTGACTAAGGGCCAGCGACACTCGAACCAGCACCTTGGGACCCCAACCCATGCCCACCCCAGGCCATCACTGCTGCCGCCCTTCTCTCAAGGCAGAGCCCTGGCTCCTCCAGGGACCTTAGGGAAGGCGGGCTCGCTATCTCCCGGGGTCCCAGGCATTCGATTGGCCAGCACCCTAGTGAGCCTAGGCTCCTACCGTCTCAATGAGCTTGCGGTTGTCGATGAGCTGCCGCTTGTCCTTGATCTCGTTGGAAGCTACCCATGTCTTGATCTGGTCCCTCAGCCGCTATAGAAGGGAGAACATCAGGCCCTGGACCCCAGGTCCTGGACCCCCATCTCCCTCTTCTCCCTGGGACCCAACAGTCCACACACCCAGGCCCCTGACCCACAGGACACAGGAGTCCAGCCCCAGCCCCCTCACTTGAAGCTTCTTAATCTCCTTTTTTAAGTCGGCCTCATACTTTTCTTTCTGGTTCGCATTGGCTGCATTGTGGAGCTGAGGGATTCGAGAATTGAGCAGTCAGTATGGGAGTCGTGATGAAAGTCTGGCCTCTCTTTCCCAGACAGGGACTCGGGGATCCCACTCCTACCCCATCTACTTTAGAGCTGCTTCTCCTAGGTCCTCAGTACCAGGACAGGCAGCCCTCCCCCATCCCAAGCCAATCCCTCAGACCCCTTCCTGTGTTCTCTCCAGACACCCAGACTTTCGGGCCACCAGCTCCCATACCTTCTGCCAAATGTCTTCAAACTGCTCCACGCCCTCGGACACCTTCTTCAGGCAGCGATCAATCTCACCTGGCCAGGGAAGAAGGCGGGCTCTTAGGGTCCCACAAGCAGGCCAGCAGAGAGCCCAGGAAGAGCAGTTGCACGCTGTGGCAACTCCCACACCTGTACCTTGGAGTTTGCGCTTGTCCGCCATCTTCCCAGGCCTACGGACGCGCTCTCTTCATACTCTCCGGGGCACGGCCGCTGCTAGGAGAGATTGGAAGAATGAACTACTCTTCTGGGCCAGCCAGAGCCAGGGCATGGGTTGGAGCAGTGGAGTGGGGTAGGGGGGAGAAGTGTTTACTACACGATAGCAGAGATCGGGCCTGGCTCTTGCTCTGCCTCAACCCCCTGCCCCTGTCTGGCCCACATGACCAGGAGTGTGCTGGACTTCCAGGGGGATCCAATGTTTCATGTGGGCCTCTGCCCTAAGAAGTGGAAAACTTTCCCCCAGAGGACACTCAAAGAGATTTTCAGAGCAAGACAAGTCACAAGTCACTCTTCAGACATGTCAGAATACATAGAACCTGTGTTTGGCACAGAAGGGATGTATATGCTTGTGCTGAACTCGAGGGGATGGGGAAAGGTGACAAGCAGTGCCTGGAACTGTGCCTGTGGGGTCACCAGGTCTAGTCCACAGCAGAACCCTCGACCCAAAAGGAGACCACACTTCTACCTTCCAGAGCCTGAGCCCAGGAAGGACAGGGGGGTGGGCGTGTCCTCCTGGACAAAAGACAGGAATCTTTCACAGAGAAAGGTTGAGAAGGTATCTTAGCTTCAAGCCACACACGAAAGAATGCCGTATCAAGTGGACTGACAAATTACACTGCAGAGAAACCTAAACCTCCAAGAGAGGTACCCAAAAATGTCTTTACCCCAAAGGAAGTTACACACAACCTACAGAGGACTGAAGTCACATGGAAGCCACACCACAGGGCCTGGCGCTGTGACCACAGAACTGGGGAAGGACGCGAGGCTATGCTGAGGGCTCCAGGCACCCTACTCTCAGTCTACATTTAAAAGCAGGGATCTGAGGTGTAGAGAGCCCCTCCCCAGGCTATCCCCCACCACAAAGCAGTGACCACCCACATTCAGGATTCAGATCCTTAAGGAGGAGCAGACAAACCAAGGTGGCCCTCCTGGGGTAGGAGGGAAACCTAGAGAATTGTTCTGGCAGTCCCCGTGGGAGCTGTGCCACAGGTCACTGCCTGCCACCGCACAAGTAAAATGCTAAAACTGAGTCTTTTCCTTTTTCACTTTAACTTATTACTAATTGCCACAGGTGGTCAGCAGCTACTACACATAACACTATTTGGGACAAGAAATGCAGGAGAAAGGATGAAACCCTCACCACACAGGGCACTGGTCTTTGGGGAGGTAGAGTCAGGGGGTTAGCCCTCCTCAGTACAGAGTCTTAGAGACACAGAGCAGTGCTCAGCCAGTGGCAGCTGGTACATCATGCCCAGGCATCTCCAGGGACCCAGGAGACAGTTCCACAGAGTACTCCCATAGGGAGCAGATGGGTCTGGACGCCAGCAAGGGGTTCACAGGGACCTCCACAACACAGGAAACCTCTTCCTGCATCAGCCTAGGGCTTCACCCTCTCTCTCCTACCCTGAACCCAAAGAGGATCACAGGCAGGCGCCCCAGTGCAAAAGATGGCCCTGGGTCCAGAGCCCTGAACTCAGGAGGGCTTGCCCTCAGCAAGCCCTGGCCTACACGGGCTGGGACACAAGAACTCCTAAAGAAGTCAGATGCAAGGTGTCACAGAACAGTAAGGTTTCAGGGCCCAGGCTTCTGACACCAAGATGGCCACAGGTGTGACCAGCTAAGAGCTGGCTGACAGAAAAACCCACAGGTCCACAGAGCCCAATGCCACAGAACCTGGAGCTTCAGCCATGAAAAAGACAACAGTCCCCACCCAACACATGGCACAAGGAGAGGGTGCCCACACCTCAGTCTGCTGCAGAGGCAGACTTGTGCCACAACCTCAAGATGTAAATGCTGCCATAGACAAACTCATCTGCCCAGGACTTTGGTGACCACAGCAGGTGGGCTCCATTACCCCAAAAGAGTGCTTGAATAGTGAGGGAGCCCAACAGATGCAATGGGGAACCCAGGGCCCAGGTGCCTCACCATGAGGACCCTTGTCCAAGGGGAAGGCTTGAGGCATCACAAGTCAGGGGTCACACTAACAGGACAGGGGAAGAGAAGCACACCAGCCCGGAAGGAGTCAGTGACAGGAGAAAGCCCACAAGACTTCAATTGGGACAGGAGACCACTTGTGAAGAGACTCAGGGAAGAGGTAAGCCAAGGAAGGGGCTGTCTGTGCCCACACAAGGTCCTGGAACAGGCCGGTGGCTCACACTGGCTCTTGGGAGGGAGCTCTACGGTGCCCTGATCTGCAGTCGTGTCAGGACTTGGGCGGACACAATTATCTCTCCCAGAGTTGCAACCCAGGGAAGGGGCCCAAGGTGTGGGTCTCTCCTGAAGCTCAGGCACCTGCACTGCCCAAGAGGAGCCTTCCCCTAGTGCCATATGGCGAAAAATCAAGAGAGGAGTGGGAAGCATTAGTCAAGGAACCTCATACACAAGGGGATCCGCAGTCTGACACTAGGGACACCCAGAGGTGGGAGGGGGGCAGAGGGCACCTGGGACCCAGGATGAATGCCAACTCAGGACACCAAAGAAGGCAGGAATCTCATTCCCGCTGCTGGAAACACTACACAGGATGCCTACCCAGCAGGACCCCAGAAGAAGCAACCCTGCCATCTGGGAAGCTTCACATCCAGATGGGGTGCAGGGGGTGGGTGGTGGCTGGGTGGCCTCAGTTATACAGTGCTTATGCCACGGGCTCTCAATGATGGGACAGTCACACCTCCACGGTCGCGCTGACAATGACACTAGAAGGAGCAGAACACTGGGCTCCGTGACACCACAGAGAAGGGGTGGATGTCAACAGGGTACACACTGAGACTCAGGGCGACAACCTGAGTGGTTTGGGAGACGTTTAGCAGAGAAGTTATTCCAGGAAGGTGACAGCCTGGGTACCTAGGAGCAAATGTCACTTAGCATGAGCTCGGCCCAACGCGGAGCTCAGCATTGCCGAGTGGGGACCCCCGGGCGGTCCTGACACAGCTGAGCTCACGCCCGCGCGGGCCGGGAGCTGACCGGAAGCTGACGGCGAACCCGGGACAAGGCGGCGGCGGCGGCGGCAACTTTGGCGGCGGCACCAACTCGCGGCGGCGCGGATTTCGGCGCCACCAAGGGAACCTGGCGGCAGAGGACACACACCCGGCCGCGCCGGCCCGAGCCGGGCCAGGAGGGGGCGGCACCCGCGGGCGACAGTGCAGGTTGCGGGGTCGAGGCGTGGGGACGCGCGGCGGCGAGGGCAGGGCGGGTCGCGACGGATGGCGGCGGCGGGCGGGGGCAGCCGACGGCGCCGGGGGAGGGGAAGGGGTCTGGCCCAGTCGAGCCTGACGCTCTCACCACAGGAGCTGGCGCCGCCGCTGAGGAGCTATCGCGACAGGCGGGGGAGGAGAACACCCGCCGCCTTTTTCTCGTGCCCCGGGCCCTCGGGTGCTGTCGCGATAGCGGCGCGGAGCGGAAGTGAGTTAGGGGGAGTGGGCCCGGGGTTGTTCTGACGACGGGGGTCTGGACTCAAGGGAGGCAGCGGCGTCGGCCGATGGCTCCGCGGAAGCTGACCGGGCCCGGTCCAAGATGGCGGCGGCGGAGGCGGCCTCCCTCCTCTCTTCTCGTCTCTGGCGCCGACCCACCCCCGACCCCCGAATATAGGCCCATCATTGCTCCTGCCGCACGTCGCTCTTGGCCGTAAGACGCCTCTTATTGGTTTTAGGCAGGGATGTGGCCGACCCTCTCTCGTGCATTGGGTGATGACTACAAGGCGCGGCGTTCGATTGGTCTCTCGTGCAGCCGCTTAGGATTGGCTCAGGTTTCTTCCCCGCTCCGCCTCCTCCTCCCGCCTCAGGCACAACACGCCAGCGCGAGGACTCGCGTGTCAATCAGGAAGCCTGTGTGGTACTGATTGGATGTAGCAGCCCCCCTCTTCTAAAATAATTGGTCAGAGGGAGGAGCTAGGCTGATCAGGGGCGGGAAGTCGTCCGTCAAATTTGGGGCCGCTTCTAATTGGTTCCCAGAGATATTCTTCCCTGAAATCATTGGTTGGTCCTGCAAGTGGGTGAGGAAAGCGAAGGAAGGCATGGAGAGTGGGTGTTAAAGGTAGTGTATCTAAAGAGAGACTGACAGCTGCCTTTAAAGGAGGTGTGGTGGACAGAGCAGAAGCCAATCAAAACAGCCACAAGGCCAAGGAGGCGGAGCTAGGCATGAAGGACCACCCCTTTCTCTTCCTGAGCCTGTCATTCATCCCAGTTCAGCCAATAGAATAGCGAGAACGGCACCTGTGTATAGGGTGCTCAGGCCAGGTGCGCCCAGGTAAGTGCGTTCCCTGCTGCGAGCTGGATCGTCTTTCTAAAAGGGCCCCTGCTTAACACATCTCTGAACCTCAGAATTTGCCGAATGGAGTGGGTAAGCAGAAACTTCGCTCTCAAGTCCCAGGTCGCTTGCAGAGCAGAGCCGACTGGAGTGCTTTAGGAGTCGTTACCTGCTGTCCCCCGGGGACTCAAAGCACACTCGTTATTCGGCTAGGCTCCCTGACCTCCGGCGGGGCGCCAGTGTGAGCCTGTTAGTTCCGATCTGACGTTTCCCATTTACCTACTTGGATCTGTGTTCTAAGGAATAGAGAAATGAATTCGAGCAGTGATTTATGTTGGAAGCTGACATGCACTTGCATGAACTTGGAGCCAGTTGCCCAAGGCCACGCGGTGGGAACTAGCTTTGCCCTTGTTCTGTAAGTGGAGGGGAATAAGGTACATCTTAAATTGAAGCAACTTGGAACACGTACTGAGCCTTACACCGTCCCCATTGGAATCACGGGAGGCAGCCAGGGTGCTTCACCGTGTAATCCAGGTCTCGGGAGGCTGAAAGATTTCAAATTCAAAGCTAACGTGGGCTACCTAATGACGCCATTACAGAATAAGAGGAAAATAGACTGATTCAGGAACCCCAACAAGCTCCCAGGTGTGCCAATGGGGGTGTAAAGTGTGGTTCCCAGGGCGGCTGCCTAGTAAAATCACCTGGGAAGCTTAAAGAAACTGCAGACACCCAGGTGGCGCTACACAAACTCCTTGAGCTGGGGTGGGAACCAGGCCTCAGGCTGTTTCCTGGAGGTGAAGTCAGTGAGCTCCTTACCTAAGAGCCATCTGCGTGACAGCTTTGCTAGGGTGCTGATCCGAAGTGTGGTCCTCAGAACATATTACCGAAGGGGTGTTTTAATCAGAGTTTTAGGGCCAGCCAAATAGCTCAGCCAATTAAAGCGCCTGCTTAGGAAGATGCAGGAGCCAGGAGTTCAATCCTCAGGCCTGCCTGCCATACGGCCCGCCCCAAAGTATGCTGAGACAGCAATTGAGACTGGGCTTAGTGGCACAAGCCTGTAATCCCAGCACTTGGGATGCTGTAAACAGGGGGATCACTGAGTCCGATCTACACAGCAAGAAAGACCCTGTACACCCTGTCCTAAATAAAATTTTAAAAAATTTTTTGAGCCTTACCCCTAACAAAACTGGATCCAAATGTGCTCATAGGCCACACTTTCACAAACCTTCCAGATAATTCTGAAGCACTGAATTGTGACAATGGCAAAGGCTCCTGCCACATAGCCCAGGCTGGCCCAGCACTCCAATTCCTCCTGCCTCAGCCTCCAGAGTACTGGGAGTATAGGTGTTAACTGTGCCCACCTAGGAGCACTGGATTTTGAGCCTCACTGGGGAGGACCTGGCCTGGAGGGAATGACTAAACTGGGGGTAAATACACAGGCTCTGTAGAGCGAGTGGCTAAAATGCAGGGGAAAGCAGACTGTGAAAGTGCGAGGCCAGAAGCTTGCAGTCTGAAAATACACTGGGGGGCAAAGGCACACAGGCCGTGTAAATGTCAAATGGTTCCACACCAAAAGGATTAGATGAAGGAAGTGTGTTCTATCTGGCCACATCTGTCCCTCTTCCCCAAGAAAAACTGCCCAGCCTAAGACAGCTCCCAGCTCAAATTTTTCTCCTGCCTTAAAAAAAATTTTTTTTGGTATAGGGTCTCATTATGCAGCTCAGACTCTAGTGATACTCCTGCCTCAGCCTCCCTAGTACTGGGATTACAGGCATGTACCACCATGGCTGGCTTCTGCTGCCTAATTCTTGTACACTGGGATTCTAAAGAGCCTCGGAGCGCTTCACTTGAGTGAAGAGTCTCCCTGATGATGGCTGGCGCTCCTGATGGAAAAGCAGCCTCTCTGGGCCACTTGGTGACTGCTTCTCCTCCCTGGGTCATCTTGGATCCTCCACACCACCTGAGATCCGTACTCTGACAATCACAGCTATATATGCCACCCTACTGTCACTGCCAGCTGCCAGGTACACTCAGGCCTGGGCAAAGGGGTTCTGAACATACTTGGGGACAGAGAACACATCCCTGGCAAGTAAGCACAAGCAGCTGTCACTTTCAAACACAGCAGACCAAAAGGCTCCAGGATCAAACTGAGGCAGGCTCAACACCTCCAGATGTGTACCCTGGGGAGGCCAGAGAGGCTGAGGTGCAGAGGCGGGGCCCTGGGCTGCAGGACAGAGTGGTGGTGACAGCTAAAGGCCCAGAGAAAGGAACAGAGCAAGATCTCAAAGACAGAACCTGGGAACCCAGAAGAGATGCCACCCCATAACAAGCCTTGAGTAGGGCATGGTGGTTCACACCTGAAATCCCACCACTGGGGCAGCCAGGAAGGTCACAAGTTCAAGGATACCTTGGGCTACATGGTGAGTTGACACCAGCCTGAACTAGTGGAACACTGCCTCAAAAGACAAAAAGAAAGCCCACCTGAGAGCTTGAAGGACCAGGGCTCCTTGGGACCCCTATGGAGCCCAGAGCTTCACGGGAACCTTGGTCTTGGTCCCAAGACACCTGATGCTCACGTGTTCTCCAGCTCTGTGAGTGTCCCTTGTGCTGGGCCCATGCCCAACTGCACATGTGTGTGTGTGTGTGTGTGTGTGTGTACATACATGCACGATCCTATACCTCACCTGGCAGGAAGTTGTATAGCCAGAACTTGTTCCTACCAGACAGGAAGCCCACCTGCCTTTCCTTTCTCAGAAGCCTGGAGGCCTCCCACCCCGGTGGGCACCATTCCACAAATCGCATCCTCTCCATCTTTCTCTGTGTCCTAGGGAGGCAATGTTTGGTTGGAAAGTGCAGCCCCCGCCCAGGGGATAAGGCTAGCACAGTGGCAGCTGCATTACGTAAGAGGCTTGGCAGGCAGTGGGCAGAGCTATAGGGAGGGCAGGGGACACCTGGCTAGGTCAGGCACTCTGCTCTGGCTCTCGCAGGTGTAGACAAGCAACCATGTGCCCTGGACAAAGCTCAACGCCGTGCTTTTAATTGTGCGCTTTCCGCAGAAAGCATCTCCTTTCCTGGTTAAATTCACACAACCGTACACACGAGACCTGCTCTGCCTGCGTGTGGTGGTCTCAATCCTGGGCATCTTCAAGGGCCTCTTGGCCTGGCTGGAGGCAAAGGCAGGCAGCTCTCTCTGCGGGAACCTCATGCTCCAGTGCATTCCGCGGCAGCGGCAGCGGCAGCGGCAGTGGCGAGGGCCTCAGGTGGATGTGATGCCGCTCTTCTCGCTCTTGACCTTGAGGAACTCAGCCATGCTGGAGAAGTACTTCTGGCTGGCCTCAGCCACCTTCTTCTCAGCTGCTTGTGGGTTCACAATCTCCAGGCCCTGGACAGGAAGAGCAGATGACAGCAAGAGGACTGTGACTTGCCAGGTTCTCAGCCCCTCCTGGTGGCCCCTGGATCCAGGTCGGGGAAGGGATTGGCAGGCGGCTGGATTCCTCCCACCTCTGAGGAAACCCACTCCCTCCCTGCCACACTGCCCAGGAGGAAAGGAGTCCCAGAGGGAGGCAGCCAGCCTAAAGTTCCAACACAAACCGCAACACTACAGACAATGATGATGCCAGCCTGGTTTTTCTTTTTTCTTCCTTTCTTCAGTACTAGGAATTGAAACCTGAGCAGTGTGCTCCATTCCCAGCCCTTGCTACTCTTTGAAGTTAGGGTCTTGCTAAATTGCCCAGGCCAAGCTGGAACTCTTGATGCTCCTGCCTCCACCTTCCACAGGATGTCAGAAGTGTACATCTCAGCCAAACTCGTTTTTTTCTGTTTTTAGATGTATTTGGTACAATTTTTTTTAGATGTATTTGGTACTATGCAGTTTGGACTTGTAGCAACGCCATTTTCAGCCTCACCAGCACTGGGATTACAGGCATGGTAATTGCCTCCTGGTCTTGCTCAGCGTGCCCAGGAGTGGGACCAGTAGGCATGTGATGCTGGGGACTGAACCCCAGTCCCTGCCCTTGGCTAAGCAGACACTTAGTGCACTGAGCTATTGTGCCAGTCCTAGCTAAACTGTTTTCAATGTAGTAATTCTTACTTTCTTGCTAAGACCTCCTGGCTGCTTTGAAACTGAGACTCCCATCTCCCACCTGCTTCTCCAACACCCACCGCCTTCTAATTCAGTATCCCCTATTGACCGTAACCTCTAGGGGGGCCAAGCTTGTCTTGGGGCATGGTGGCTCAACAGATGGGAGCTCACCAACCCTGACAAGGGGACAGACTCTTTACTCTGTGGTAAACTAAGGTACAGGCACCCAGCTCCAGACAACTTCCACTGCAAGGCTGGGACCTGAACTGGGGTGCCATCCAAGTGCACCTGTGACCTTGACCTCAAGTGCAACTACAAGGTCACCCACTCATATTAAAGAGGCTACCAGGGTCTCAGAGCTGTGTCGCTGGACATAGTCCTAGACTGACTCTGTAGGCATAGTGCCAAAGCTGCCCAAGTCTTTGACTCCAGGGGCACAGCCTCCACGTCAGCCCTACCATGGGCTTCACCAAGAGATGAGGAGCTCTGCAGGGCACTGGGGCTGGGGTGCAGTGAGCCAGGGTGGGGTACCTGGAGTGGGGTGAAGGCCACACTGGAGGCAGTCCCTGAGGAGCGGTCCCGGATGGTGGACTTCCCGCCATACACCACACTCTGCTTCTGCAGGGTCCGCTGCAGGAGGGAGAGGCTGTGATCTGGGCTCACCTGGTCACCAGACCCCTGGACCCTCAGCCCGACCCGGCCATACCTGCAGCGTCTTGGAGATCCTGGCCTTAGTAGCCTCATTCACTTGTGTCTGCCGCACGCGCCCACTGCCCGACTTGCCGAGGTGGCCCAGGCTAAAGCCCAGGTCCTCCTGGTAGGCGTCCTCTTCAATCTGGGGAAGAAGGGACTCAGACGTCGTGCAGCAGGGCAGCCCTTCCATCAGGGCAGCCCTTCCATCAGGGCCTACTCACTGACCTGAGGCACTACCCAGCCCAAGCACCCTGCTCCGGTGCTGGAGACGCAGGAAGCCAGCCCGAGTCCTGGTGCTGCCTGAGCCAAGCTGAACTAAGGTTGTCTGGTGCATGGAGCATGGGTAGCTGCCCTGCTGAGGCTACTCCAGGTTGGGACCTTGTAGGACCAGGGGACTGGGCCTGGGGCACACAGAACAGGGGGCCCTCAGGGCCAGAGAGCACTGCCTGGGAGGTCTTTAGGGTCTGGCTGAGGGCACGGGGCAGAGGCCTAAGGGTAGCCCTGAGGATCACCACAGGGAGTTTTGGGGGCTAGGAGCACGCTGACCTCTCCAAAGCTCATGCGGTTGGCTTGCTTCCGGATCTCTGTCAATCCAAGCCGCTCCTTCATCTTGCGGTACCTGGGAGGTCAGAGGTGAGCTGGGGGTGCCTCCCCCCTCCTTGGTCCTGCCCACCCCCTGCCACACCCCAGGCCCCTCACCTGCGGCCCCCTCGCTTCTTTCGCTGCCCATCCAGGGGTGCAGGCAGGGGCTTCACCTGCTTTACTGGCGGTGGCTCCTGCCACTTGTCAAACTTGCGTTCGATCTCATCCTTGAGCTCATAGCCCACCTGGTGGGGCAGTGAGGAGACTGTAAGTGCCCCCCCTTGGGTGCCCTGCAGCCCCCAACACCCCTACTCCCATTCATCTCCGGTTGCTGGTGGCTGAGACCCAACCAAGACCTCACCCACTTTGAACCGAAGCTCTGACCCTGCCTCCGAGCCCTTCAGACACAACTCCCTTGCTGTGCCCTGCTACACTGCCAGCCCCCAATCCATGCTCCAGCACCTGGGCCTGTAAAGGCCCTGCCTGCCCCCTCAGGGTGCTCCCAGGCCACCTGGCAGCTGCTCACCTTCCCCTCTGAGCTCTCATGGAAACTGTCCACACGGGCGGCCAATGTGCACTTGGCGGCCACCAGCCGAGCCGCCTTCCGCCGCAGATCCTGGAGCAAGGGGAAGGAGTGGCATTTGTGAGCCAGGCAGCCAGGGTGGTGGAGCTGACTGTGAGGATGGTGAGACTGCCTCCCCATGAGGGCTGGCCAGACCTAGACCCTGGGCAGAAGGCCTCACTGTGTGAGCCTATGTGCTCCTAACAGTCTGAAAGGCCCATAATTTTTTTGTCCTTACAGTACTAGGAATCAAATCCAGGACCTTTGCAATGAGTCATGTTGCCAGCCCTTAAAAAAGTTTTCTCATTCTGAGTCAGGGTCTTGCTAAGATGCTCAATTGCTCGGGTGAGCCCCAACCCTCAATCTTCTGACCTCAGCTTCTCAGTGCTGGGATTCAGCGCACACCAGGCTGGAGAAAGATGTCCCTCTCGGCCCCATTTACTATGAGTGGGAGGACAAGGAGCACAATATAGCTGACAGGCAGCATGCTGGGTAATAATGCCAGCTGGCCCAGTGACAATGTGACATAGAAGCCACCAGTCCAGGGCCAGCAGGAGCCTCCCAGGTCCATCTCTACAAGGCTCAGCTCCGGCTACTGCCCCACCGCCCAAAGCCAAGGCCTGAGCTGCTGGGAGGAGGGAGAGGGTAATGGGTGCTGCACTACTGTTCCCAGGACAGGGCCAGCCTGGGCTACACAGTGAGTTCAGGGTCTGAACTACATAGCAACACCCCGTTTCAAAAAGCAACCAATTGGGCCAGGAAGATTGCTCAGTAGAATAAGCGCTTGCCTGGCAAGCACAAGGGCCTGAGTTCAATCCCTGGTTCCTCCAAAAAAAAGAAAAGCAACCCTCAAACTGAATGTAGAAAGATCAAGACTGAGGGTGGGACAGGACGGGATGGGACAATCCAATAAGCAGATTAATAAAATTTTCAAACGCAGTGTTTCAAATTAAAAGACCTGCCCATATATCCCTGAAATGCACATTTTCTACCATGAAATAAAGGTGGTTGTTAAGAAACGCTGGGGATGCTACGAATTCCCTGGCCAAAAATACAATGAGTGACCACAACAAGAAGCCACCAGCACAGCTAAGGAAGGAAGGGGCTGATCTGGCCACAGGGCCCCAGCCCCTGCCTTGCTTGGCAGCATATGGCTAGGCTGAGGGCTCTGTTCTGGGGGTACCCGCCAGCCAGAGTGAGGCCACCACTTGGGCAGGCATCCACAGCAGGGGCCCGTGGAGCAGAAGCTGGGCTCAACTCTCTGCTCATGCATGCTGCTTGCCATGTGAGGCCTCACAGCACAGGTGTGCATGCCTAGCCCAGAGTGCAAGCCAAGCAGCAGGGCAGAGGGGCTCACCGGGGGCAGAGACTGCACGATGTCGCTGTGGTAGATGTACCCGGTGTGGGGCAGCACAGAGGTGGATGAGAAGCCTGACAGCGTCTTGCGCTGGGCCCCAAGTAGCATGATGTTGCAGGCGGGCATCTTGGAGAGGTTGGTCAGACCACCGGCCACACCTGCAGGGGGTTGGAGAGGCGGGGCTTGCCCGAGAGCTCCACTGTGCTCTTTGCACCCCACATGAGGCTGTGGCCCTGCCTGCATGCAGCAGATGTGTGGGGCTCGCAAGGACACACGGCCAGGAAGTACTCCAAGAGGAAACTGACTGCAAGGCCATCCAGCCCCATTCTGCAGATTCTGTCTACCCTGTGGCTTTTGTGTTTTGTTGCTATTGTTTTGAAACAGTATCTTGCTGTGTAGATCAGGAAGGCACTGAACTCATTATGTAGCCCAGGCCAGCCTAGAACTCAGTGATCCTCCTGCCTCAGCCTCCAGAGTGCTGGGATTACAGGTATGCCCTGCCCCTCAGGCCTATTTCTGTATTTTGGATGGATACTCGTCAAACCAGGAGCTCCCAACAGCAGGCTCTGGGGCTAGTTCTGTTTCCAGGGAGGCTGTGAGGGCACAGCAAGAGAAGAGCATGGGGGAGACATCCCCATCATTGATGGGGACCTGGTGTGCTACTGTAAGGACTAGGGAGCCCATCCCACCAAATAAAGGACTCCAGAAAGAGCCTCTGGCGCAGGTAGGACAGCCTGAGTGGGAGCCAGAGTGGTCCACAAGGGCACATAACCTCATGTGGCCAGAGGGGCCCAGCAGAGGCTCCTGCCAGCCCCAAGCTCCAGCTGAGCCACTCCAACAGCCTTACCCTCTGCCCCTCTGTCCCTTCTGCCCCAGACAACAGGGAGAGGGCCAGGGAGCAGGCTCTGGGTCCCACTTCCCTGAGGCATGCACCCTGACAACAGAACAGTCCTCACCCATGATCTTGGCTGCAGTGGAGGCGCCGATAATGATGGACAGGTTGGGGGCAATGAAGGACATCCGGGACTCCACGTACTCATAGATGCGGTGCTTGGAGGCATTCAGCTCCAGAGCCATGTCGCAGGCCTCCTCCAACCGCTCCAACTCCTCCTCAGACAGCTGCTGCCTGTAGGGTCAGACAGGCCCTCTCGAGAGTCCTGCTGCTGGTACCTGCCCTCTCTGTGTAGGGTCACATGCTTGTGTGTGTGTGTGTGTGTGCGCGCGCACGCGTGTACATGTGCACATACCCTGCCCATGTCCCCCAACCCCAGAAGTGGGCACATGTGTGGCGGGGAGTCAGAGCTCTCTGCCATCCATACCCCTGCGTGGTGGAGGCCGTGACACTGACCACCATGATGGTGGCGTTGGTGAGGATCTGCTGCAGGTTCTCATTGTTCTTGCACTTGTCCAGGCTGTTGCCCAGCTCCTGGAGTGCAAAGGGGGTTATAGGACTCAGGAAGGAGGGGTGCTCAGGAAGGGGCAGCTCTCCGGCTCCTACCCACGCAGGTCTCTTGGGAAGGCTGGGCCTGCACGCCAGGGGCCTCTCCTGCTCCCTACCAGTCACAAGGTTCACTGCTCAGAGCCCCAGCACCATGGGCAGCTTCACAGCACATGGGCAGAGAAGCTGGCCCAGGGTCTGCCCACTGGATGGGCTGGGCTGCGGCAACACTTCTTCCACCACATCTTCATCTGCACACAGGTAAGAGCCCCCTAAATTGCCCCAGCTGGGTTGGAGCTTACAGTCTTTGTGCCTCAGCTGCCCAGGGATTACAGGCCTATGCCTCTGCACCCAGTGCTGCCCTCTTCTTGAATCTTGGACTTCCCTGTAACAGCAAAAAGCCTCATAGTCTGACAAGTCAGGCCTTTCTGGCCTCCTAGCCTCACCTTGGCCTCCTCCCACCTGCTTCCCACTTGGGCCTTCCTCTGCCTCTTCTCAGGGCTGCCTACCTGCCAGCCTTTGGATCTCATGGCAAAGGCCACTGGCCCCAAGCATAGTTGGCAACACCAGGACAATCGGGGCAGCAGGAAGACCCTGTGGGGCCTCTGTCTCCCCACAGTGAGCCCCTGCCCCAGCCCTCCAGCCCTACTCTCCGTCACCTTGACTGTGCGGATGTAGTCCAGTGCGTTGGGGACCAAAGACTCCAGCTCAGGGAACCGCTTTGAGTACTTGTCCCGGATGAACTTATGGATGATGTCTAAGGGGCAGGAACGGGAGTGGTCTGTGAGGGGAGCAGGCCCTGAAGTGGCCTCTGACACCCACTTCCACTCCTCTTCACAGCCAGATCTCGGGACCCAGCACAAAGGCTACACAGGCTCTGAGAGGAAGTGATGCACACAGCCTCCGGGCAGGCCCTCAGGCAAGTCAGGCTGGCCCAGGGCAGGATGTGGGGCAGCACTCAGTGAGAGGCTAATGGCGATGCAGACGGCCGGCAGGGCTTCCCCCTGCCCCAGCACTCACTCAGCTCATTCTCGATCTCCACAGTCAGGTTGTTGGCATCCACAATGACACGGTACTCGGGAGCTGCCTCCACTGGTCCCATCACTGTGGGTGAAAGGATGGGCTCAGTGCACCCCATGCCAGCCTGCACACATCGGGGTTGAAAGGCACCCTTGGTGAGGTTGCACTGCGAGCAGTTGTCCCTCCAACCGTCCTCCATGCCTCTCTAGTCTTGACCTCATCATGCGTAGACCTGCCCATGGTCCCCAGTGTCCCAAGGCTAACAAACAGGCCCCCTAGAATAACACCCAAGGGATTCTGTGTGTGGATGCTCCACAGGGACAGGTTCTGCACCTGAGCTGCCCAGGGCTCCACCCAGGTGCCCCTCGCAGGTGTGCAGCGAGGCTCCCCAGGGCAGCTTTGTCATCTCCTGACCCTGTCCTCTCCACACCTTCACCTGATTCCACTGATTACATCTGGCTGGGCCCAGGTATAGCTGGTCGGCTTCTGACCTTCGCAGGCACTGTTCCCTCTACTGCCAACATCCCCTCCTTTTGCACCTCTGGAAACCACTCTGTACACTACCAGTGATGACAGCATCATCAGGGTTTGGCAGCAGCACAGCTGACACACACAGGTCACGTGGACCCTCCCAGGTGTCCTTCTGTGTCATGCAGGGGCTGACTGACCTCACCCATGGCCACTAGGGCAGCTCCAACTACATCGGCGGCCACTGCCTGATGCTGCATAGCTGACTGGCAGAGAGATGACCCTAGGCAGGGAGCTTACATCTTCCCAGCCCTGCCTGAGAGCTTCCTTGCCTTCTTACAGCTCAGGCACTGATGGCACAGCTTCCTATGTACTTCTCCCCTGCACCTGCACCATACCCAGACCCTCTTCGCTGGACTCAAATGACCGCCTGACCTGAGGAGTTTCATGTCACCTTCCCCCAAACACAGACATCCAGCCTGAGCTCAGAAAATGTCACCCCCCACAGTGGCTCCACGGACCAGAAACTTCAGTTTCTTCCCAGCCTTGGACCCAGCAGGAGCTGGCTCCTTCCAGAGCCTCCTTGGTGCTCCTGAGATCTGGCCATGCTGTGCTCTGGCCCAACGCCCTTTCCCCCTTCTCTGCCTGTAAGTATACTCAAGCTCCAACTCGTCAAGCACCTCACCCCAAAGTCAGGGCCAGTGGGTCCCTCCCACAGCTCTAGGCTGTCTGGAGCTGCACACTACCCACCACAGGCTGCCTGGGATCCAGGCACTTTGAAAGCAGAGACCTGGGATGATTCCACTGACTGTCCAAGCAGGTATTAGAGGAACAGTCTGGTGTGGCTCCTAAGTTTGCGTTCTGACTATGTCTCTCCCATCCCCAGCAACTCCCAGAGCTTCCCAGTATCTACCAACTCCACTCTATAAAGTCTACAGTCCCCTTCTACCCAGAAGAAGGAGAATGGTGATAGGCCTGCCCTACTCATGGGTGAAAGCTTTCAGGTGACAGCCTAACACCCTACTTATTCCATTGTTACTTTATATCTACCCAAAGGTTCCATTTCTCCACTCTCAGCAGTAATACCTTTAAATTTTACATACAATTAGGAAATACATGTTAAGCCAGGCGTGGTGGCTCAGGCCTGTAATCCTAGCACTCGGGAGGCTGAGGCAGGAGGATTGTTGTGAGTTTGAGACAAGCCTGAGCTACAAAATGAGCTTAAGGCCAGCCTGAACTGCATAGAGACCCTGTCTCAAAAAAGACAAAAAAAAAAAAAAAAAAAATACACATTAACTGATTCGAACAGGCATACAACACATGGTTCACAGATCTAAAAACCCCATATCTGCTCACATCTGCAACTGCAATTTGGGAATTTTGTTTAGCTAACCTATTTGTATTTGTCAGCGTAAGGACTGAACCCAGGCCCTTTGTACTGCGCTATGTCCCCAGCCCTTTATTTTGAGACAGGATCTTACTAAGTCACTATATTGCGAAGACTGCGCTCAAACTTGTGGCCTTCCTGTCTCGGCCTCTAGGATAGCTGTGATTTCAGCCGTACCAACACGTGCAGCCAGCTTGGGGAATTCTGACCCAAATTCTATCACAATTAGTAAAGGCTCAGCATGGAATGAGAACTCTGTCATGCAACGCTTTGTGAGGAGAAGCAGAATGAGGTTGGATGGATGAAAGAGTGCTCTGGGAAAGGCTGAGAGGGACAAACAATCCTGGAAGTCACCAGGAACAAAAGAGCTATGAGGCCTGATGGGAGAACACAAGCTGAGGGCAAGGCAGTACCTTCTGACGCTTTGGCCTGCTTGCTGATATACTCCTCAATCTTCATCATGATCTCAGCAAACTGTCAGGGAAGAGCGGAGTCACTGCGGCTCTTCAAAAAGACCTCACTGCTTCGTCACTCGTCGGGGAGCTCCTGAGCCCCACACCTGCACCCCTGCGCATGCCCTCTCACCATCTTACTGTCCCACAGCTTGGCAATACTCTTGACTGAATCCCCGGAGAGATCCAGCTGTGTCTCCTCCTGTACATCCTCAATTGCCGGCTCCTCTTCTTCCTCGCCATAGCTTCCTCCTTCCTCCTCCTCTGCGGCCTCCTCAAGGTCAGCTAAGAGCTCATCTGCCAGAGACATCCCGAGGCCTACGGAGGTGAAGAGCAGGGCTCAGTAAAACTGCACCTGACCAGTCCCACTTTATTAACGCAGACCTCCCTCCTGTAAGGTCCAACCCCACATGCAGGCTCCGCGAGGTCGGGCGCTTCCTCTCGCTTTGTTCTTTTCCCGACCCAGGTGAAGATGCCAAACGTCCCCATGTGACAATTCACCGACAGCTCACCTTTGGGTCTTCGCAGATCTGTCCCTTTGGCTTAAAATGGCTCTCGGCCCCACTATTGGTGCCCAACAGCTCCTCAGCTTTCT
>PVKA01010844.1:0-62956 GCA_004027165.1 Ctenomys sociabilis
ATGACTTTAACTATGTTCATTAAACACTTCCTCCAAATTGAACTTTTGTTTTATTCAGACTATTACTTTTAAGCAACAATCTCTCTGGAATTCAGACCTTTCAATTAGTGACTTTTAAAAACTCACGGATAAAATTATTTGGTATCTTGGGTTCCATACTTGGTTCTAAAAATAATATTTAATAACCATCTGATCTGTGAAAGCTTTTAATTTTCTTGGAGAAAGAAATATGTTGTACTTAGCAATTATTAGGGTTGCCCCAGTGTAGCATCAGAATTAGAGGCTTGCCTGAAAGTTACCCAATTTTATGGTCTAAAAGTATTATTTTTTAAAAAAATTTCATAAGAAGATAAAAGTGATAGTCATAAGAAGATAAAAGAATTAAAATGTAACAGATATTGTGGTGATAATTTAGTGAGCACTGAACATTTGTTCTGTGTCTGCACTGCTTCTGGATGTGTTTCACCCTTACCAAAACTCCAGGAAGTGGGTGCCACCATCATCCCCATTTTTCTGATTGTGGGAGCTGAGACTGTCTGGTGACTAACAACCAGCTCCAAGCCTCTGGCCCCGGAAGGGAAGCTGGCTCTGGAACCTGCTTTTCCTTGTCTGCCTTCAGGGTTCCTCTCTCTGGTTACAGGCATGTTTTACTCAACAGCCTGTAACAGTGTAATTAAGAGTGAAATCTAGTATGGCAGGGTCTCTCTTTCATCAGTATCTTTGCATGCTTTTGTCTTACACCTCCTGCCCCTTGAGCACGTGCACGCACATATGTACACACACACACACACACACACACACACACACACACACACACACACACACAGACATGTTTGCACTCACAGGCAGAGCCCCTGGAGCTCTGACCCTGCACAGAGCTGGGCATTGGAGAAAACTTCCTTTGGACCAACTTGTCCAGTCACTGTCAGTCTCCTTGGTGCTACAGGGCTGTGCATTTCTGCTGTGCAGATGCATCATCCACCGATGCTCAGGCAGCCAGCAGCTCCTCAGAAAGGCGCTACCAATCCGTAGTCCTTGCCCCTTCAGGATTAGCGTGTGGAGCTCTTTGGTGCACAGCCCTCAGCTGCGATGAGCCACACCACTCTCTCAGGCATAAGGAGATAAGTTAACACCTGAAACAAATCTATAGCCTCGCATGTGAAGTCAAAACTACTCAAAAGTACACTCGCTTTCACAACACTGAAGACACTTTTGAAACCAGAAGTAAATTCAGAGTGGAGAATCCAAAAACAATAAAATGGAGAAAAAGGAGTAAAATCAAGAATTCTTGATTTATTTTAGAGCCATAAACTGAAGGAAGGAGAAAAATCACACAGTGCTTACTCCTAACTCCAGTAAGATCAAACAGTCCTAGGAGAGACACTGCCAAATCATTTTTACCAAATCCCAAAGGAGACCAACAGAGGTACATGCTTTCTCTCAGTTCTTTGCAAATTTGTCTGTGTCATTGTGGAAATTTATTTTTGGTTGTTGTGAAAAAAATTAAAACACGGATGAAAAGAAAAACAGTCAAAATTATTTCCTTAACCTCTACCCTACATAATCTCTATGTAGGATTCCATGAAACTTGACAAATGAACAAATACATCTTTTTCTTTTTAAATAGCCAGGTCTGTGGTCTGTTAGATTTCATTTAGTTAGGAAACACAATCCAGAGAGCATTAGGTCTCCTCAGTACATGTGAATATGTTAATATTAGCAGTTACACAGGAAAGGTAAAAATACTCATTTTCTAGACTTTCTTAAGCCAAAACTAAAAGATCACTCAGTGATTTAATAAGTCTCTCTAACATACAGGAATGTGTAACATATAAAAGAAATAATTATAATCTATTTCTTAACATGATTTAGGAATTCTAAAACTATTGGCCAGAGGAAGCAAACTCTCAAGGGAATCATATTTTAATTAGTCACAGTTTTATAGTAGCTAAACAAAAAAGAGTTTATTTTCTATTAAAGAATTGCTGACAGGACTCGTATTCAACAGTATAAATTTGACAGTGGGTTTAACAAGGCTTATCAAAGGTTGATAATCCAAGTTAGCCTACTCTTCTGAAGAAGTATAAAGAAATAAAGACATTATGTAACCATAATGTTAAAGTATAGTTCTACTGGATTAATCTGGTTTTGCAAGTAAAATTTCTCATTTTTAAAGAAATAAATGTCAAAAATTATTCACCACTATTTGTATTAACATAATCAAAAAAACTTCAGTATCTGTCTCTCCCCGTCTAATGGGTTTTGATAGGCTATCAGAACGGAGCCACCTGCCCCTGGCACCTACGGCAGGACATGTGAGGTCAGTTTTGATGAGCTGCTGTTCACATTTCTGACCTGTACATCATACACATGTCCTAATGTTGTAGTGGGAAACATGTTTGCATCCTGACAAAAATTAATTATATTTTGAAAGAGAATTAAAATTATCTTCCTTAGGAATTAAAAATAAAAAAAGTATATTTAACTGTTGGGCCTGATTTGGGGAAATTTATAAGGCTATTAATAATTCATTCAGCAGGTTAATGACTAAGCAGCATTTATACCACACTCACACACTGTTAAATCAATAATTTAGTTTAAAAATAAAATCAGAACAAATATTTATTATGTAGTAACACTTTCTCCTGAAGGCTCCCATTTAATCCATTTCCAAAAGAGAAGTCTAGTTTTAGAAAGGTATGTTGGCAAGGTCTCCCTGTGTACCTCACACAGATGAGAATTCTGGTTACTGACCGAGAGCAAGCATTGCAGTTAGAAATTATTCTTTAATGAGATTTTTAAAAAGCACCTTGGTACCAGTTAAAAATATAGCTGGTAATTAAAGACTACTGTTGAAGAATATTTTACTTTGTATTTCAAGGAGAACTGTAAGCTTTCAGACAATAGCTTCAAATGCATGGGATGTTAAGGTAGTTATTTAGCAATCAGTTGATGTTGCAGGGCGTTAAACACATTACTGACTCTGTACCTTTCAAATGAAGAGCATGAGCTAAACTCGAAAACCAAAGCCCATATTCTCTTCCTTTGTACTCTGTCTTTGGAGTTAGAAATCACTAAAAATGTGAATGTTTATCAATAAAAATTACTGCAGCATCATAGCTTGTGGTAGAACACTGCTATTTCCTATTGTTTTTTTAAAAAGAAAACATATTAGTTTACATCACAAATTGATCTCAGCTATCTAAAATATATTGTTCGGCTTCAATGGAAAGAAATAATTATATTTTTCTTTGGAATACAAAATAAAATGCACACACACACACACACACACACACACACACACACACAGATGTCTCATTGGGCCTGTGCACACTAGACCTAGGCGAGGGGAGCAGGTCTCACTTTCTACCTCGTGCCCACTGTCTCCTGAGCCATGAACTCCTATCAGGGCAGTAAGAAGGCCACATAGTGAAGCCACTGCAGTCAGTGTCTCAGTGATTTAAGTGGGAGAGCTTTCAAGTTAAAGAAGGGAAACAGTATGTTTTTCCTTTCCCAAAGCTACTGCCCAGGAAGGCAGCCTTCTGCTCCCTAGCCCACGCAGGGGGAGAAGGACATTACTTAGGGCTGAAATCACTCCGACAGAGAGAGAGAGGAGGGCAAGTTTATGATGTGGCCCGGTGCACTGTGTCTGGTCTGTAGCCAAGCAGTTTTCATTTTGTGGCTCTGCTGCCAGTGTCTGACCTGCCTATTCAGGAATAAAAGTACACCAGGGCTCTGCCTCAGAAACTGTGGATGTTTCAAAGAATTAAAAGAGTTTATTTTTCTTTCTTTATCCTGAGTGTAATTACTGTTTTAAAAAAGAAAGAGCTGAAACTATAGTAACTGGAGATTTTTTTTTCTTTTTTAAACTCTTCAAACTATCTTCCCACAAAGCCATTTAAGTTAAATGGTACATTTACAGACTCACCTACATGAAGGATATAACTTAAAACATCTGCTTACACACACAAGTTCTGTTCCAATATGAAAAATGTGGCAAAATTTTAAAAATGTAGGGCCATTCTATCCTAAAATATGTGTTCTTCGGTGTGTGTGTGTGTGTGTGTGTGTGTTCATTCATTAAAGAGATCTTTGACTGCAATTAGATAGTCCGTCCTACAAAGGCTTCCTTGAGTGACCGTGATTTCTAAAAATAAAATACTCCAGTAAATATTTTTGCTAAATAATCACATCTTCAAAAGTACTTAAAAAAATCCCAATCCCTCATGTGACATAAAACAGTAACCCCAGCTTTCCATAATAAGACCTGTTGTACACCTTTTAGGGGATCAACAGCTAATCAAAAGATAAAAAACAAGTAACATTTACTCCATTAATTAGTAGCAGGATTTCTTCATCTGTCCCAACTTGCACTAATGAATCTATTTTCAAAGTTTGTGAATAAATAAGCATATCTGTACCCAAGTTTAGGGTTTGGGGAAGGAATGCATTCTTTAGCTGTTATTCTAACTTACTAATAAAATCATTAATGCATACAAGAAAAGAGACCAGGAAAATTTAGAGCCTGTTTTTTTTTTTAATACACTCTTTCAAAGGGCCCTATCCATCTTTTCAAAGATTCAGTATGTTTGAGATCTATAGTGTCTGAAAACAATTTATGTAAGTTCCTTATGTGCATCTTATCCATGAAAACAAGAAAAAGAGGAAAACTAGCTGCTGGTAAGGATGTTATTTGGCAAAAGTAGGTTTTCAGCAGGGACTACTTCAAATCTCACTTCCTCCAGTCTCTAAAAACATGCTTGAGATACTTTATTTAAATCCTCACTGGAAGATTTGCACCGGCCTTCAATGTGAGTCACAGGCACGTGCAGGAGAGGCAACATTGCCTCATTCATTTCAAATCTGCAGCATTAAGAATTAATCAACTCTCTGTAATATCTACATTATTAAAGAGTAATGATGCCTGTAGAAATCTGTCTGCAATAGGTCTACTGTCTTTATTGCCTACAATGCCACCAGCTTCCTTTATAATGCCCCCAAAGATTCTTTTCATGTGTACTTTGAACTTTGTTTACCTTGCTCATATTTTAAAAATAAAGATAGAGACTGAATGTGGGAATGGGGCAATATCACAGAGCAAATGCTCGGTAGTGCTCAGACACAAGCAGTGCTCACATCACCACGTGCAGCTAAGCCATGGGCTTGTACAATAACTATCACGTAGTTTCCAAACTTACTAGGAAGATGACTTTGTTTTGCAGAGAAATATGAGATAATACTGTGTTGAGTTGTTTCTTCTACAGTATTATATTTTTTACAGTGGTATTCTTTGAAATAGAACATTTTAGAATTATTTTTCTATCTTAGACAAAAGTATTTATTGTAATAAACATTGATTGAGAAATGGTGTGAAAATTAGTGTCACCTATGTCTTAAAAAAGGGAGTATGGCCTGTTATTCCTAGCACCTTTTATTTCCTTATGCTTTAGTACTATAGGTAAAATGATAGCTACTAAGAAAATCTTGTTTTGAGGTAGACTAAAATCATACTACACTTTATAGTTATTTTATGCATGAACATTAAAATATTTCAATTACAAAATTTCAATAGACACTGCTCAGCATTCAATGTGAATTAAGTTACCCTAAAGAGCTGCATTTAAAACCAAGACCCGACGGTGTCCCTTGCTCACTGACTGTAGTAGATGATTACAAATTATTTTCTTTCTCACGCTACTATTCTCTTATATACTGCATATTTGCTGCAAGTCTCCAAGGGAAGAAATGTGGCTTTTGTGGGAAAGGTCCACCCCTTTCTCCATGTTTGCTTCCTTGAACGAAAGAAACACACCCCCTTACATTCTTTGAAATGTATCCAACAAACACAGAATTGTAATAGCGCTGTACTATTGACTAAATTTGAAAATTGTAAGTGATAGTCAAATGCAGTTAGTATACTGTGTGGTTTTAAACAGGGAACCAAAAGACAAATTACAAGTAATAGCAATGGGTGAAAGCGTGTCCACGTGGGTACTCAGGACATGTGTGAGTGCTCATGGGAGGACAGGAATGTTTCCATGCACACATGTGGGGTAGAAAATGCAGGAAGATATACAAAAATGTTACAAGTTTTTGAGTGCATCCTTCGAATTTAAGACCCATTAGTGGGATGGCCTTTGCCTTGTGTAAGTATATTAAAAGAATATTCAGAAACTACTGTATCCATCTCCTTAGGTACAATCAGAAGACTGTTCCAGACCTCAGACACGCAGCAATACCACAGATCTATGCTCACCCTAAGGACTGAACACCCCCACTACAGTTGATGTTCACTAGCGCCTAATGCATTAAAGCAATTTGCTAGTCATAAGAAACTGTCTTCTAATAAAGCCTTCCTTTCATTATGCAGAACTGTGTGCTCCCTAATCAAGATTTTCTTCTTGTTAGTTTTGGATAAAATGATGCACACTCCCTATTTGTGGAAATCTGTGCATTTATCTTCACTTTAATTTTTCCTAAAAACTCGTTTTCTTTATTCTACGCATGGATGTAAATTTGTAAGTATAAAGAAAGAGCAGGAAACAAAATCTGTATCTCTTTTAAGCTAGTTTGGTAATTAAATGAAATGATTATTCTCTTTGCAATTCATTCATCGGGCATTTCAGGATGAGCCCACCTCTATAACTCTTGGGCCTACAAAATGGAAGCCCTGCTAATTTTCTATATTTTTCACTTAGAATAAGAGTGAGCCTAAACAGGAGATATACGAATTGGAACCAAGAGAAATAAACTTATTAAAACTTAGTAAGATATTGTTATGGTCAAAGAAAACCTGCGTGTGTCACAAATCCACCCAGATGAAACATCTCATTCACTAAAATGTCCCATCTTACTATAATACTGCACAGAAAATTAAACACATAAATATTAATTTTATGTATCACAGAAGATGTAGGCAATGAAAATGTAATGTTTACATTTATGGGTGACTCATTAGAGTTTTATTGTGTGAGACGCTAGGAGGCATCAGTTGGGTAAAAAAGGACTTCAATTTTGGAAGAAGGAAGAAATTACTGAAGAGTTGGATGTGTAAGAAGTTGGAGTTTTTCAAAATATTACTAGGTAAATCAAAACTTTAGTCTCAGAAATAAACCTTCACAGCACCACATTTTGTTGTAAAGAATGATCTTTATAAAGCATTCATGACATATAGCTGTTTATATCTGCATATATAATTTGACCAATAAGCACCTACGATGATATACTTCAGATGTGTGGATTCACAACTACATAACGACACATTTTGATGCAGAATATATTTGGTAACAGAATAACATAATGGATATTGACTATTATGCATTTTCTACTTAATTACTCAATACCATGAATGTGTTTTATTTCTGGCAAATTTTGTTTTGCATTCTTTGCAATGCCTCGAAAAATGCCTAATGCATTTAACCCCTGGAGTAATGGCTTCCTAAACAGACAACTCAATGGGGCTTAAGATTTAAGCACTGAAGAAATACATAAAGAGGACGTGTTGTCTCCTACTGCACTCCTGAAAGCCTATCATTTGAAAACTGAGTTTTCCACTGTTTGAATGGCCCTTCATAGTAATGAAGCGACAGGGTCGTGCTCCACTTATCTAGCAATCATTTGAAATGGGAGTGCCTTGCCATTTCTCAACAATCAGCTTTTATCTTTGCCCTATCAAAATCACACGTGAACTGTGTAATCTGCCTTTGTGAAGTGCACAGACCCTGCTGTCTCTCCTAGTTTTGTGAATCGCCTCTGTAATCTGCTTTGATTTCCTAAAGGTGGCAGATCTCAGTGATGAGCCTAGCTTCAGGGACGGCAGGAGGATCCACGCGCCCAAGAGATTAACAGACGGTGCTGAAGCTGGATCCTAATCACCTTCCCTCCGCACCAATTGAGTGGCAGCCAGTGGAGCCTTCCAGCGTGGCCAGGCCAACCTCCAATAGGTCTAAAATGAAAATGCACATTTGCTGAGTTTCAGGTACTAATCTGGGAGAAATTTTCTCAGAGGATGTGCTTTTAGAAAAAGAGTAGAACTTTCCTAATAATTTGTTTGCTGTCCACTCTGTGCGCCTTGATTGCATATTAAATTCTTCCATGTTGCTTCAAATCATGTCCTTAAAACCACAGTTCTCTGTTTAATAACTATTTCTTTGTTATTAAGTAGCAAGGTATAGTTGCACAGAGATTTATGTATTTTTGTCAGTTTCTGAGATTTCAATGACTCAAAAAATAAACTGCATGTAGAATTGGGAAATAAAGCCACAAAATATAATAAATAAGAGAAAGTTTTAAAATATAATGCTAACATATGCTACGGAGTTATTAATGGTAATTCTTTATAAAAGAATTACAAATCATTAATTAGAAAGCTGTAGTTGTGTTGCACAACTTACTGACTTAGGGAAGTCCGGGACAAGAAAAATATTAATGAAAATATGAAAAATACAGAAGATAATGCTTTGTCAGGACTCAGTTTTGAAGCATTAGCATTTGAATCATTTTTTCCTCTCTAAATGATACACTTAACCCAAATTTACAAAGAAAAACTGCAGAAAAGATAAAAAGGCAACTTGCAATGTGTCCTTATGATTTAAGTTTCAGCTAGTTGTTTTTTGTTTATATGCTTCTATCCTGAATAGTTAATATTTGTGGTAGCATGCACTGCAATTATGACTATCTCAGAAGAGATGGAAAATTTATTTTATTATGATGTGATCATTCCCTAAACTAATAGAGAATAAGTATTTCTAAAATGCTATGCCTGGACATTATGTCTATTATATTCCCTATAGGTAGTAATCAAAACATAGATAGCATAATTAATGAATGAACTAAAATATCGCCCTTAGTGTTCAGGCTAAGAAATACGCCAGACATTCCTAAGCTGTGTGAATTTTATTAATAAAAAGAGCTGATTTTTAAATAAAGTTTAGTAAAACTTAAACAGCTGACTATTGTCTCCTTAACTGGGGAGACAAATACTTAAGGAAACATTATATTTAAAGCATGCTTTCATGAAAACTTTTAGAATTGAATTAGTAGTCTAAGTCATTTGGATTTTCATGCAAGTAGAAAAAAATGCTCTAACCAAAGAGACTAGTTTAACTCCTGAGATGGTACATTAGAGATATGTCGCCCTACCTGTCAAGTGCTGTATTCACTTGCTCTTTTATAGAACTACTTTTCTTAACTTAACAGATAATTTTATGCATATGTTGGAAGAGAATAATATGGTTTATTAACTGAATTTTCTTTAACTGAAACTGACAGAAAATCAAACACACTACTTGTGCCATATTTTTACATACCAGACACTGTCAAACACTAGCTAAAAGTGACATAATTTTAAAATTCAGTTAAATGTTTTAGCTTCAGGCTGGAGGTTGTCTATTTACAGTTTTAAAAAAGCATGCAAGGTAGGGTTAATGGGATTCACAGGTGGTCACACTTCCATGCCCTACCAAACACCTGGGACCAGCCTTACTACACTTCACATGAACATCCTCACTGAGCAGGCATAACTCGACTGCAAGGTGCCTGGGGAAAGGACGCTGGTCACTTTTTTGGACTGGCTAACAGAAGTGGTTGGACTTTTTTTTTTTTTTTTTTATATAACACTTAGGAAATATACAGCATCAGAAAGCATGCGAGAAGACAGCTACTATTATCAGATTCATAATAATGAAATGCACATTGAGTCAAAGCAATTCTCCACTAAGGACCAGTGGAAGGACTGGCAGAAAGCCCAATTCAACTTACTATACCGTCAGCATTTACACAAAAAGTGTTTCATACAAAAGACACCCATTCCTAAAATGTGAAGGGGAAAAAATTCCCTTTCCTAAAGAATAACTGCTAGACCTAGTGTAAACAGAAATGATTCAGATAAGAAAATTTCCTTTAAGAATTAATAGCTCTGCTCTGGGGAGGAAATAGCATTAACATTAAATACGGATACCTGCAATATACGTAATAATATAATAAACCATGTGCCCTGTCTATACATGCTTCCTTTATGCTCAACTTTATCACTGAGTTTGGTAACTTTCATCCAAAGTCCAAGCAGAAGGAGGCTGGAGCGACTTAGCCCCACTGGTTCTGGAACGGCTATGCCAGCTTTATTGGAATGGAAATAGCTGTGCTTGCTCTACCCAGCAAAGCTCATGCTGAGATCCGAGTGGAAACTGCGAAGCGTGGAGCCTACCAGGACCACGGCATTACTGTTTGCCCACACCAGTTAAAAAGCTCTCTATCAAACCAGCACTTTTGTGAAGGAGGGAGAGAGAAGCACAAAGGTAGACTCTGACAGACCGCCACGCTGTAGCTTAATCTAATCCCAAGCATTAGTGGCTCAGAAGCCCAGCCCAGGGCGAATCAGTCCCAGGGAGGTTGAGAACGAGACTGCGAGGAACATCCTCCCCTGAGCTCACAGCCACATCTTAAGGAATCTACTTCAAGGTCACAGAACATTTCGGGAAATGCTAAGAGGCACCGTAGCAAACATGCTAATGATGTGAACTAACTTCGTGAAACTTTCAACACTCTGGTGTGACAGAAACGAGTCACGAGTGATCGCAGGAACTGATGGTGGACGGTACGACTATCTCAAAAGTTACTTCTGGAAGCACACAAGGAAATCATGGAACCTAAGGAAAAGAATGCGCGACGAGTCTTAACTTCAGCCTTTAAAAAGGGCACAGGGAGAGGGATGGTGCCCTGGAAGATACGGATGCAAATTTCAGAGACAATACCCAGACTATTTCTATTTTCCGACATATGTCAGAGGTACTTACTCGTTGGAAGACCGGATCAGATTAGTCCTTGGGATATTTTCTTAAGAGAGAGAGAGAGAAAGAGAAATAGTAATCTTTACTTCGTCCAGCCTTGAAGTGTCTCTTCACCTGATTCAAACATGCAGTCACGGCGACCCACAGAGAATCTTCAAAGTCAATCCAATAGCAGCCCGGAGATGTCTGGGTGTCCGCGTGTGCTCAAGCGTCTGTGACTGCGAGCTGCGCGAGCAGGGAGCTGGAGACGATGTGTGCGCGTGTGCGCGCGCGGAGAGCGCGCACGGGGGAGGCGCGCGCGGGGCCGCGCATTCACGCGCGCACCCAGGCCGCTCCGAAGAGGAGGAGGAGGAGGAGGAGGAGAAGGAGGATAGGGTGGAGGAAGAGGAGGAGGAGGAAGAGGAGGAGGAGGAGGAAGAGGAGGAAGGAAAGAAAGGAGGAGGAGGAGGAGGAAGAAGGGGAGAAGGAGGAGGAGGAGAAGGAGGAGGAGAAAGTGGCGGTCTGCGGCCGATCGGATTAAAAGTAACCAGAGTCGTCCAGAAAACTGTGTCCAGGAAGGAAGTGACAGGAGCAGAAGGGGCAAAGGAGAGCGGCTCGCAGCCTTTGAAACCTCGCGTGGCAAGGCGTGCAGGGGCCGTCGCGGGCCGGCGGGGCGGGGCGGGGGCGGCGGGCTGAGCGCGCCGGGCTCCGGGCTGGGCCTCCGCGTCCCCGCGGGGTTTTATTCAGCGCTCGCCTCCGCCCGGCGCTGCTTCTCCGCCCGGCTCGCTCCCCGAGATCCTAGCCCGCCGACTCTCCCTCGGCGGAGCTGGAGAAATCATCAGTTTCACTCTTGCAAGAGGGGGGCGGGACCAGACCTCCAAGCATTTTAATAAAACAAACATACAGCAGCTCCCGCCTCACCCCTCCAGTCTCAACTAGATTGATAAATTACTCCACTACACTACTTTAATTATGTATATGGTATGCAGAATAAATCACTGAACATCAGTACCTCAATCAAGCACTTTTAAATGATAATTGCATCTTGGTGAATCAATCTTGCCATTCCTGACATTTTGCTAATTTTAGTTTTACGGTGGGGTAATGGCACATGCCACACGCAAAGCTAATGACAATTCTTTATCGCACGAAATGAAGACAACGCGGCTCCCGGCGGCCCCCGGCTCTCCTCCCCGCCCGCCGCGGCGGACGCTCGCGGAGGAGCCGCCTGGCTCCCCGGGGACGTGCGGGCGGCGCGGAAAGTCCTTCCCCAAGACGGGATCGGTCCCCTGACCAATCGCAGCGCGACCCCGGCGGCTGCTCCCGCGTCTCCCGCCCCTGGGTGCGCGCTCGCCGCTGCCCTCCCCGCCGTCCGTGCGCTCTCGCTACTCACGCGGAGAAGCCACCGCGCGGCTGCCGCGCTCTGTCCTTTCCTGGGCGCCCCGCAGACGCCCGCCTCGGCCAGGAGCCCCCGCCTGAGCCCGGAGGTTTCCCGAGGCTTAGTCCTGCGCGAGCGCTCCCAGGATCACCCGTAGGTGAAATCTCGGCTCCATCGCGGGGCCAGGAACTTCCTAATCAGTTTGGAAATGTTTACCGAGGCGGCGGGCGGCTTCCTCGGAGATCCACCCTCCCTGCCTCCCGCTCTATCTCTCCCACACCTACAGGACTTTACCCAGGTCCTTCGCGTGTAAACGGAGCCAACTTCCCAAACGCATTAGGCGACCCGAGCTGATAGCTGATGACTTCACTTATCCTGAAGAGTTTCAGCGGCACAGGAAGCAGAAATAGAGAGCGATAAGGACAGACACTGAGGTTAGGTTTAAGCACACTGAACTCCTTTCCTTGCCCAAAATATAGGGTTGATATTCAATATTGAGGAAAAATTGATGATGGCTTGGGCATCTTCCTGCCCTGGCCTGTCACACCACACCCAAGAAAGCCCAAGATAAAATATATCAACCCGTATTCTTTTTCTTCATTTAAAGAAAAAAAAAAATACACGTAAGATTGCATACCAGTATATTCATATGTTATGGAAAATGTTTAAGCTAAATTCAGTTTCATTAATATTGGGAAAGGAAGGCGGAAAACTTACAGGGAACATACACAGTAGACAATAATAGTATACTGCAGTATCTAGCTAATTAAAGACATTTCCTCTTTTTAAAAAATCCTTTCAGCACTGTGTGTTTAACCCGGTGACTAGTTGCATTTCCTGTTCAGTTCTTCACTGTGCTTCCAAGCGACTGTTTTAAGGGATGAGGACAATATGGTTCAAAAACCCTCCTGCTTCCTTGTGGGTGCTCTGCGTCGTGACCCTCCCAGGGCTTCACTGCAAAGGAGAAGGTTGATTTTAAAGGCAGCCACGAGTAGATCTAAACAATCTTCAGGCTTCTGGCGCATTACCGCTTTGACTATTAGCACAGCTAAGAAGAATCCCTGGCTTTGATTGTAGGCAACTATGACAAACCGTCACAATGTAAAAACCAACTGAAATAGGACTATTTCTTCCGGATTACGATTTAATATCTTGCCTCGGCCTATGTGGTTTTCATGTGGCAGGTCTGCCACTACCAGGAGTTCACTTTAATGATAGATGTCAGCAAGCAACTATGTCAGTTTTTCACTCAAAGTACAACTACTTAAAAAAAAAAAAATAATTCAAAACTTAAAAGGTGCATCGACTTTTGGATACTAGGCCATGTCTGTATGGGGTGCTAAAAATGAAATAATAAATTTCAGTTTTTTGGAGGTTCACAAGGGTTCTGACAAAGCAAACCATTTGAAGGACCACCTGAGATTATTGCCATAGTGTTTAAATTGAGCACAGCAAATTGGAACAGACTCTTTTTCTTGACCAAACAAACATAGCCATTGCATAAATTTCAATCATGGTGTTTTTTGAAGGGTAACAGAGGGAATTTCTATTTACCAGATTACACTTTGGTTTTAGATTTATATTCTCTGAAAAGAAACTTTATTTTATCTTCACATATTTTAAACAATTATTTAATAGTAAGCATTAAGTAATCTTAATGATAATATGTCATTTTATCAATGATGGTGCCAGTATTCCGAAGTTCGAACAATGACACTCTCCAGATAATTTGAAAATAATTTGGATCTGGAATTTATCACAGTTTGCCTTTTAAAATTTTCCCCTTTGTAAATTTAGTGTCTTAATTATGTATGACCTAAGTTAATATTAGCATTAGTTTCTTTCCCATAAGCCTTTATAATTGAAGTGGAACAGAAGAGGTTAAGTACAAATATACAATAGGCAAGTCACCTAGATTTAAAGTTGTTCATGGGTAATCCACAAAGTGTGCCTTTAATTCTTCTTTAAATACCTCTAGGTTTTATTTATTTATTTTTACTGAAATCACTGAGATCCTTGCCACCTAAGAATTCTTGGCTAGGATCACAATACTGTCTCTTGTAGAGAGGAGCTTGTCCTGGAAGTGTTAGGAGGCCTCTATCTAGTTCAAGATTTGTGTCTGTCTTACTACTGGATGTGTCCTTCTCAGAGTGCAGTTTGTGTATGTGTTAAATGAGCTCTAAAATCTAGAAAATAGTAAATGATTATACTTTTTCAACAAATTGAAAGCTAGGGGTCTATCCAGTGAAAGAAAAGATGACTTTCCTTTTAAAAAAAATGGTGTCTGGTATTGATGGATTATTACACCAGCCGTGTGTGTGTGTGTGTGTGTGTGTGTGTGTGTGTGTAATCATAAAATATTTCTTCAAGTACTTATCTAAGTGCTTTATTTTTAATGTAGATATACATTAACTTATTCCCCCCAACAAAGAATTATGTTTAGCAATCTATTTAATTAAAGTCCAAAGAAGTTACAGAGAACATGCTCTTTGGGATTTCAGCTCTAGGCAAAGCTAATATTCCAATTTCTCTTCAGTTGCATAGCATCTCTCTCTGCCTTGCTCTCTCGGCTACTTCTCTACATTAAAGCAGCGGTCTACCAAAGCCCTGTGCAGTGGGTCTGCCTGCTTTTAAGCCTGGCCCACGCTGGGTGTAGCTCTTGAAGTGAGCTTTAAAAAATTATTTTAAAGTGAGCTGGGGCGGTTGCCACAGCAACTCACCCTGAGATGAAGAAAGGCTATAGATTAATCTACCCCTAAAGATTATTCAACTGTATAGTATTTATGCTTCAGCCAGAATACTTTCAACACAAACATAATTGAACATGAAAGCTCAGAGAAAAAGAAATCTAAAAACAGAGCAAGATACAAACTCTAGAGCATTAAGCAGATTTTAATCTTTTTTTGTAGTTAAATGACTTTTGGTAGAATGAATTAAATGGAAGAGACACCCAAAATGATAGACCTGAAAGGTGATGTGACCTTGAAGCAGAATGGCTTGACCTTGCTTGTCAAATAAAGTACGTAATGGTGATTTAACTGTTTTCCACTGTTCCATACGTCGAAGCTTTAAAATATCTAAGGACCAAAGATTTGGCATTTTTACCTTTATGATATCTTCTTGGTAGATGATAAAATAAATGCACGCACTCACCACATACACTTCTTCACTGCTGCTGTCATTTGAGTTCCATTCTTCATGTCTTTGTAGGAGTTACTTCACAGTTTACAACTCTTTGGCACCTTAAAATGTGTTAAGTACAGAAAAAGTAGATGGTTATTTTTTTTTAAAGCTGACATTAAAGTATATGTAAGTAGATTTATTTCTAAAATTGTAATGCAAAATAACATTGATATTGATTTCAAACCACTGAGCCAGTATGGATTGAATCGAAAGAATTAAAATGATTGATTGCAATAATACTGACAATCACTGAAAAATCAATAGTGCTGTATACCTAAATTTCAAACATTCTCTACATGCAGCTGTCGTCCAGGCAGAATATGTAGCATGTGGCCTGTTTGTGATTGAGAACTTGTGATATGCAAAGAATTTGCTATTTCAAGGAAACGTTTGATCACATCTTTTATCTTGTATGTAAGGGCTCTATACTCAATTTCATTTCTGTACCTTTAATTTTAAATCTGATAAAAATTACAAGGGGAAAAGGCAAACCTTTCACTTTTCAAGTCCTCCAAATTGGTCAAATTGGGAAATGTTTGCAATGTAATTTAATTTGATTTAAAGGCTCGTTCTATGTATATATTGCTTAAAGCACATTTGAAAGCACTATGGGCTTAATGATATGGATTCAGTACCATTTATGAATTCTATTCCTAATAATATCTTACCCTTCCTAGCAGTGTTGAAATGCACTGGGCACAGACATATGGTCCTGTGTTCCAATCTCTTTTACACTAGCTTGCCATAGCTTGGAGGATGCTAGGGAATCTTTCATTGACTTCAGATCCGGGACTAACTCAAAATGAGAAGCAACCTGGGACTTAGCAGAGACCTTGCTGGGCAACCTCCTCCGCCCCGTTTGTCTTAGCAGGAGGGCTTCACAGTAGAACCCTTCATAAAGCCTCTTTATATGGGTTGACCCTAAGTCTTGTTTGCTCTAAGCTGCTTCAGAGGTAAGGAGAAATGAATAATTCTGGCCAGTTTTATTTAAGAAGCTTTAGTTGAATCTTTTGAAAAGAACTGGCCTGGCCCACAGGGGATTCATCCAGACTTGCTTTCCTAGCCGGGACCCAGTCCTGGGCCCGTTCTCCTCTCCCAGCTACATGGTTTTGCAGCTAGTTATTGGGTGGGACACACGATACAATTCCCAGGGCCTTTCACCTTGCAAAAATGCAATTTTGATGAAATAACGTCTTAGAGACATGTGAAGCCTTGTAAAAATGCCCCTACATATCATGACATAGTTCTTCCTTTTCCTCTATTAGGGTGTCCAAATAAGGCTTGATCACTGATCTGCTTGAGAGTGTGTGGTTGATTCAAAAGCCTCCACACACGGAGCTAAATTTCACCCGACTTTACTTACAAAACTGCTAAATGTTTGTTAGAACCAAACATTCTATTCATTCAATTTCTTGAAATAGCATAGAAACAAAAAATTCAAAGATGAATTTTCACACTGTCCCTCTTAAACCTTTATTTGAAAGATCCCTTACTATGCCAGTGCCCATTCATCTTTAAAGACGGTGGGAGGTCAAATTCTCTTTTGGCCTCTGGGCCCCCGCTTCTTTGTTTGAGAAGTAGAGGGCTGCGATTTGGTCTGCGTGGTCCCTTACAGCGCCAGACGAGGGACGCCTCTGGTTTCAGCATCTACTCTGCTGAGTTACATGACAGGCAGCAACAATCCCCCAGGTAGATTTGTGTGCAAGGAGAATCCGCGCTGCCTGGCGTTCCGGGGAGGAGCACCCTCCGCAGACGCCACCCAATTATCGCAGGTCTTCCCCTTCGCCCCTGCTCCCACCGCCTAGCTGCTCCTCGTTCTGCCCACTTCTCTCCCGCTTCCTCCTAGGTGAACGAGCCGCTCTCGGCACGGCACACAGTCCCTGGCGCTCCGTGGAGCCCGAGGTTGCCCTGTGGGGTGAGCGCCGCGTGCATTTGCCTGGGCTCCTGGGTGTAGAGGTTGTGCCTTCAGCCCCGACCTGGGGACCTGCCGCGCGGGTGCGCTGCGCAGGAAGAGGGGTGCCGGCAGGTGTCTGGTTCCGGGGAGGGGAGTCACTGCGTGGAGAAAGCTCGGTAGTTAAAGGCGGACGGTGGGGCGTGGAAGAAGGTACAGCAGCTGCAGGCGAGCTGTGGAAGCAAGCAGCGAGCTGGCTGTTGCCCTGCTGGGTTGGACGGCAGATTCTAGAACTACTTCCAGAAGGCTGATTCCAAAGAGCTGGGGAAAGGCTTCCAGTGGCCTCCATCCCCAGGAGTGCACTGCCACTTGGAAGGAAGCCACCTGTGCCCAATGTGAGAAGCCTGGGATGCCCAACACTCTCTCGGCACTCTGAGAGGTGAGCTGGAGCATAAGGTCCAGTCCCTGCTCCGCCCTGAGCCAGGCCAACCCACAAAGTAGGAGATGAAGTGTGCTAGGAAGAACATACAACAGACCAACCCAACGGTTCCTCTCCGCTTGTGTCCCCTTTATTGACGGGCATGTGGAAATAGTGCCAGGACCTTTCACAAAGCCATCATGAAATGCAGATGCCTGTGGTGTTGGACTTGTCTCAGTTGTAGCAAGGGAGCCAACTATGTTGTAAAGGCCAATGGTCCCACTCCCAAGGTATTGTGGCGTACACAGCTGAGTACATCTAAAGCTGAAACGTGCTCCTGCTTCTCTGTTCTTGAAACCATAGACTACTACCAGTATGGTAGCTACTAGTCACCGGTGGCTATTCCAACTTAAAACTAATCTAAAAACTCAGTCTTCAGTTACATCAACCACATTTCAAGTGCTCAGTTACCGCATGTGGCTGGTGGCTACCTTATCAGATAGAAAGATGTTGACTACTCTCTCGTCAGATAAAGTTCTGTCGAAGGGTGCTGCCCTACAGTCTAAAGTGGAAGATGTGGAGGAGGGAAGGAAGAAAGGAGAAAGGAAAGCAAGGAAGGGAAGGAAAGGGAAGGGAAGGGAGAAGGATACTGTAATCATTTTATCCTTGATACCCGGCAAATTTTAGAACAATTTTAAGTTCTATCACTTGACACTGGTACACAAGTTTTAAAGTTATGATTTCTATATCTTCCTGCTGAAAAAATAGTCTGAGGAGCGTCTCACAGAAGATATACTCAAAGCCACACTGTGAATTTGGGGAGCAGAATAGATCCTTGACAAGGTGCAGTAGATTTTGTATCAAACCAGAGCTCCTTGCTTGGAGTTGGTGAGGCAGGGTAACTCCATAGAGGTGGCCTAAGAGGACTTCAGACAGGAGCGCTCTTAGCAGTGGACATGCTAAGCATTCTTCTAGGAAGAAATCTCATTTAATAAGGAATAAAGTAGGTGGGAAATAATACTGCCTGCTAAGCTTACGAAGATTATGGTGGCGCCATAGATCCATATACCACCTTTTCTAAGACTATGGAGGTAACATTTTACTTATTTCTACTTACTCTTTTAAAATAAGCTTTAAATAACTTAAGTGTTAAAGTCAAGGAAAAATGTCAGGCCAGCAAGCAGGCGCAGGGGCTGGGGGTTCGATCCCCAGGCCTGCCATGCCGGCCCTGCCCTTGGGGCCCACTGCGATGGCAACTGAGACTGGGCTGGTGGCATACCTGTAATCCCAGCTCTTGGGAGGCTGTAAACAGGTGGATCACTAGGAATCCAATCAGTAGTGAGACTCTGAACATCCTAAAAATCCCTAACATCTGACAAATGATATCATCACATATAGTTGCTATTATATCTCTAAGGTAAAATGCGATCAGAAATGTTAATAATATGCATGAAAATTAAAAATTATACCATGAGACATATAAAACAGTAAAAACTTAGAATTTTAAAAAATAACAATAAAATAACATTTTAGATGAAGGATAAACAAGATATCATGTCTGCATCTTGTACTACAAATTACTACTGCAAAGAGAACAATATGCAATGTATTAATTATTGAAACTGTCCTATTAACCTGTTTGGAACTGTTTCATTGTTACTACTGTCTCAATAAAATCAATATAAAAATCATGAATAAAACAAAGAGTTCTGCTAGTTCCTATTCTTTGAGCTTTTAGTTTGCCATGTTTTTCTTCTACATTTCTTACTCTTATTTGGTAAGAGTAAAATATTGATATTAATTCTGGTCTTTTATGGTAATTTTTAAATTAAACATTTGTGAGGGACTTTTAAATAGTCAGATGAGTTTTCATGAATCATAAATAATTTAGAAATAATATGTTTTTGTTGTCGAGTTTGGATTGCTCCTGAACTGATTAGATTCGAGTAATCATCCTCTCTTCTCCCTGACTTACTGTTTGCTCCTGGCTCCTGCTAAGTACTGCCTGAAATCCCTCCAAGGAAGTGTTTTTGCTGACTAAGTGCTCACCAGCTCACCAGGGACAACTTCAAGCCCTCATCGCTAACAACCGTAAAGGCTGGTACAACCAGGGGGCATCTGGCCGGTCACGAACCAGGAGACTCTACAACAGGTTAACAGAGTTTCCTAATCTGTAAAATGAAGCACATAATGGCACACCCTCCAAATTCCATTATGAGATTGAATGAACCATTCACTATAAAGTAGAGGGATAGAAAAACAACAAGTTGCAGCAAAAATTACCCATTCTTTACCCAATGCCAAGCCTTTTCATTTCTATCCCGTTAGGTTTTACATTCACTGGCGCTGTAGCTGTCACAGAAAGAAGTAGGTCATCAGAGTGAGGGAACTGGTTCAGGTGAGAACTGTGCATGAGTTTTACCTTTTAAGAGGTAGCAATCTCTTTAGTTCTACCACCCCATGACTTTGTGGATAAGTTTGCTCTACTTTCTTTTCACAGGCTGGGTGTCTGGGATGCTTTCAGGCTCCCTGTGCCACTTGTTTTTATGTTTTGTGGGATGCTTTCTTAGGCTTGTAAGCTGCTTGGCTGCTGGGGAGGTGTTCTCCACTCCGTGGCTGTCCTCTTTTAACCCTGATTGACCTTCGGAATGTTGTTGTCCCCAAGAAGACATTAATATCTTCAGTCTCCTGGTAGTTTGAATTCTTCAGGGCAGAGCTTGCTGAGATTGTCTCCTGATGTCATTCTAAATGTCTGGTGGCCATGGATGTGACTGCACTGGGCATTGGCCTGCCAGCAAGAAGCGGCCCATGCAATGCCTGGTGGCATTTGTTTAAGGGGAGCTGACTGGTGCCCCATTGGATGCATGATGGCATTACTTCTATGGCTAAGGGACTGTGCCACTTCTTGAAGAGAAGAAGTCAGAGTCATCTTGAACTATTTGACTTTAATAAAATCTTTTGTGGGATACTTGAAATTAGTGTTGTTTTCATGATTGCTGTGAATGTGTGTATTAAGGAAAATAAACTCATAACATTAATAAAATGTATTACGGCAAACACACCTTAAGAAGACCAAGTTAAGAAAAATGCAATCTAGAAAGTAGGAACAAAGGCTGCTACACTGAATAATGTACCTCTAGGAGCAATTTTCCAAATGATTGTTTCTTCTTAAATGACAGTTTGTGACATCATTTTAGAAATATATCTTTATGACAAAAACTTTAACCAAGTAAGATAATTTATTTTATGAATGTACAATCGCATATCCTCCCAATATAGAATAATTTTATAGAGATTAAAAAATGGGAGATCCAGGGTATAAGTATAAACCTATAATCTCAGCAGTTGGGAGGCTGAAGCAGGAGGATAAAGGTAAATTTCAGGCCAGACTTGACTTCATAGTGAGTTCAAGGTCAGCCCACACTGCAAACCAAGATCTTATCAGAAAAACAAAGCAAAACAAAACAAAATATTGACCAGACATGGTAGCACATGCCTGTAATCTCAGCACTTGGGAGGCTGAGTCAGGAGGATTGTCATGTGTTTGAGGCCAGCCTGGATGACACAGTGAGACCTTGTTTCAAAAAACAAAATACAAAACCCAACCAACCAAAGAGAAAAGTTATATCCATGCTACCATTTGCTAAGGAAAGACAAATAATTTTTGTGGCTTATGATGAAATTTTATTTTTAAAATTATTTTGGAATAGAGCAAGAATTAAATTTAAACTGAAAACTTAACTATATGTCAGTAATTAAGACCAGCCCATTTTACCAACACACTTTCTGAGTAAAACACCCAGAACAAAGAACCCTGATTTCCAATAGGTTGTTAGTGTTTTTATATAATAAGATTTATGTCTACAATACAATGATGTTTCAAATAAGAGTACTGTCTTATTAGAATCTTGTGGACATAACTTCAAATCTCCTAAAATTTATTATTATTTTGTTCTGTATTTAGTACAGGGTCTCACTGTAGAGATCAGACTCATAGTGATCCTTCTGTTTTCAGCCTCCCAAGTGCTGGGATTACAGGCTTGTGCTACTGCACCTATTCTCAGTCACCATCTCAGTACACTCAGGGGCAGGGTTGGTGCAGCATGGCAGGGATTGAACCCTGGTCCCTGCACCTGCCTAAGCAGGCACTTTAGTCCACTGAGCTATCTGGCTGGCCCAAGGCTTCTAATATCTAATGGATACCTACTATTTGTCACACTTCACATCAACTGCTTTATACCAGTGGTGATGCGCTTAGACATGCAAATTACTGTTTTCCGTCTAAGATCCAAAGCATTCATGTATGAGTTATTTTTTCTAAACTAAAGTTGATTTAATGCAATGTTGGCCTGGTGCTGAATGAGCGGGCTTTGAGTGGCAGTTTGGTCCTTGAGCTTTAACAGGTTCGCCATCCCCACTTAGCAGATCTTTATCCAGAAATTGTTTGTTTTTGAAAGCAAATGCTCAGAGAACAGATGTTAGCTGCTCAGGCCCCATAGAGAGTCCATGCTAGACAAAAGAACCAAAACCAGACCTGTTTATTTCTAGTATTCTACCCTGAGCTATGATGCTACAGTGCTTTGTGATCTCCAGAAAACTCTTCACCTTCAAGAGATGATGAGAGTAGATGACATAGTCAATATGTCCCCCCCGTGAATATTTCAGAAATCCACGCATAATTGCACGTTGTCTCCTTCATGGCAGACCCTGTAGGAAGCCACTTGCTGTGCCAGAGCTGCCGTCTTTCCTAGAGGGCACTTACAGCTCCTCAGGAATCTGCTCCTCCACCTTCATGGTCTCAGGTTGGCAAACCGCTACCATTAGGGAGGGATTTGCTGCCAAATTCAAATCCAAATGTAGTGAGTAGGATAGAAACTAAGATTTGATTATGAAGGATGAAATTATTCATATTTGGCTCATAAATCGACATTAACTACTGATACTACAAAAAAAATTCAAGGGTATTTTTGATACAAACACATAGCCTGTCTAGCATTCATAAAAATCTGACAATTTTTCTTTCAAGTCACAGTTACTAATTACTACTTATATATTGTCTGCTGAAAATATAGAGAATGTTAAATATTATACAACAGCCAAAATAGAGTAACTCAAACACTTTAGATTAGAATCTAGGCTCCAATAATTCACCATTTGTCCTTAATTTTCTAAATGTCTCTTTTATAAAATGAGGCAGGTAGCAGGACCTATGCATAATGATCATTTTGCTAAGTTGTACTTAGTCACTTAGTAGCTTGTCTATTTTAAAGCCTTAAAATATGATCATGATTCCTTATGTCCCTTTCAAGGACTACCTTGTATTCTTGAAAACACATTTTCCTGTCGTAGTTATCTAATGATATTTTACACGATGCTTTGTTTTCTGTCAGGTATTGTACCTCCCAGCACTTTTTAGCTCATGATGGATTATTTGATATTAAGAATAAGTGTAAAGCCTATGGATAACAGTACATTGCTGTTGATGAAATCCGTGTATATTATACCAAGATGTCTTACAATTTGGGGCTGCCAGTTTATAGTATGTATGTCAGTGTTCCGTATAATATTCTTTGGAGAGAAATTTTTTATTCATATCAGATTCTATCAGACCTGTGAAAATAATTACATATTCATTTGCCTACAATAAGGTTCTGAGATTTATTTTTTAGTTACCTCAGAGATCTCCTAAATTGCTTATTGATTACATAACTTCACACTTAAATTTGAGGAACCTGAGCACAAATGTGTGGCGGAAGCCACTTCCTATTAAGCCTCGGTTTCTGGCTCCTTCAGAATCAATGATCTCATCCGTGTGTGCAGGCAGAACTGCGAAGGCGCTGAGGTTGGCCTTTGCGTCACGACCTTGCCTTCCTTCTCCTTCATGCGTCCTTCTTCTCTTTGGCAGGCTATACTCACCCAGCAGCAATTTTAAAAAATCAATACTAGCTCCTATGAGAGTGCCTCTATTTCCTTTCGGCCTTCCACGGCTGGAGCTTGCAAGGTCCTTGCACTCCTCATGGACACCATCAGGTCTGGAATTGCCTTAGATTATGTCCTATCAGCTGCTCCAGCTGTGACACGGTAACTGTCTACTATGCCTCTACTTGGACCTTTCTGTACCCTCCTCTGGAAAAGCTTGTAATCCAAGGAGCACCGGCAAGTCCACAGATCTCCTGCTGAGTTGGAGTGGCACCCCTGCCCGCACCCAGCCACTTGCTGTCCACACAGAGAATGGCTCAGGAAGCCTGGCTATTGCCGTGAGGAGGATCGCTTTTGGAAATGCTGGGCATGGAAGATGACATACATACTATAAACTGGCAGCCCCAAATTGTAAGACATCTTGGTATAATATACACGGATTTCATCAACAGCAATGTACTGTTATCCATAGGCTTTACACTTATTCTGGTTTCAGACAAAATAATGTTTTCCTGTGAATGGGATTCTCCTGCAAGTAAAATTTCACTACCAAAGGTGTTTATTTATAAACAACTGATGTTACATCTCACAGAGAACATGGTCACAGAATGAGCTCTACCTGCGAAGTAACGTCCTGCGCTGCGGTCTTCCTACTGTGCGTTTCAGTACCTGCTGCTCTGGCTCCTTGTACAAGAGGCACATGGGTGCTGAACACCTCTGGTGCCATAGCCACTACCAGCCACTCAGAATGGCTGTGTGTGCACCCTCTTCTGCCCCTTCAAAGCCACCAGACAGGTATCAGTGATTATTTTCCCAGAAAGTCCAGAAGGAGTATGAGGAGTCCTGTGAAGAATGTGTGCTTCTTTTTGGGGGTACAGGAGAAAGCTGGGGAGAGGCCTAGGGTGACAAAACCACATTTCTTCTGCCCTTTATTTCCTCTGTGAAATCACAAACAAAACAGTTTCCTATGTGCAAAGATAAAGCATTGAAGTTAAATAGCTTCCCACTTTAGACCTGTAAATAGCCTTTAACCTGTAAATATAGACTGCCCACATCAAACGGATTGTCTTTTGTGGCAAAAGTCATCTGATTTTCAAAAAGAGTCTGAAATGACAAATAGGACTCTAAGCCAAAGATGTGGAGCCCTACTGAAGGAGCTTTATGCAACTTTCTTGTTCTTTTGAGCACCTAGCATAGCTGACAAGCTGCCCAGTAGATTTGCTTCTTTTTACCCCCTTTCTCACTCTCCCTCCCTTTCTGTCACATTTTCAGCTTCCTCTTCTCATTTTCAGTTATAAATGCCTTATCATTTTTAAACTCATAAAGTCATATGCATACACATGACTGCTGTGAACAATGAATAAGTTGGGTTTCCGCCTATGCTCTGTCAATTTCCATTTTTCTGGTTTCAGACAAAATAATGTTTTCCTGTGAATGGGATTCTCCTGCAAGTAAAATTTCACTACCAAAGGTGTTTATTTATAAACAACTGATGTTACATCTCACAGAGAACATGGTCACAGAATGATTTCTATGATCACCTTTGTCATTAATCATTGTCATTACCCCTTGATTACCAAGATGATGAGCATGCATTGCACATGGCTGCTGCTCACGTCCCACCACCTGCAGGCCCTCACCTCGCCCTACGTACATCTGTGATTCTGTGCTCTAACCTGTGCTGTAGAATACCTCGTCTACCACAGGTTCTGATGCCTTCCGTTCTCTGTATCACTGCTGACTGCCAGAGGGCTCCACAACGTGGTGAATGTGAATGAATGCAGACTTCTAATAATCATGGTCTGTGATTTTTTTCTAAAATGTTTTTCCCAAAGAGTAATTTGAAGCCATGTTGTTACGTTTGAGGTTGCACTAGTCAGTGACTTAAAGTTGGATACCACCAAAGAGCCCATTTTAGTTTTTATTTTTGCTTTACTAGTAGTTAGTATAATCATGGTGCCAATCCAAATAAAATAATTAGAAGGAATAAATACTTAAGTGTAGCAGTATTTAATTGTAGTGGACAATAAATAAAAATAGGTTGATGATGTTTATCACCATATACATACACTGCTTTTGATCTCACAGGAACTAGAATGGAAATGCTGATTTTCTTCCCATCCCTTGTGAGAACTGACACTGAATGAAAGGGTCCCCTAAAGAAGGGACACGTACAGAGAACAACTTATTAAGATGCCTCAGCTCAGCAAGGGAATCTGCAGAAATGTGGATTTCCCAGCCAGTCTCCTGCTCACTGAGCTATGACTTTAGGAATATGCACTTTAAAAGGCATGCTTTTTGCTGTGTGCCTGTACCTTATGATGAGGATAAACAAGGAGTGGTGAAAGTCCACTTACAGTCTTAACCTTTCTTTTTTTAATTTGTGTATTTGATATGTCATCTCACTATGCAGCTCAGACTTATAGAGATCCTCCTGTCTTCAGCCTCCCTATCCCTGGGGTTACAGGTGTGTGCAACCATTTGTGGTCTCAATAGCCAGCTCATTGTAGCTGGGGGTGGGTCCAGTGTGACACATGGTGCCAGGGATCGAGACTTGGTCCCTGAGCTTGCCTAAGTCGATGTTTAGTCTGTAGAGCTATTTCACCCACCCTAAAGTCTTAACCATTCGATTTATCACTTGTTCCTGTTTTCCCAACTAGTCATAATAAATTTTGTGGAACTTCTAGATTCATGAATAGCTTTCCAAATAGTAGGAATAAGAGTTCAAAATGATATAAATTTCTCCTTTGCCTGCTTTGGATAAATTTACATGCAAGAAAAAAAATGATGCAAGGGTTGGCAAGATAGCTCAGTGGACTAAGCGCCTGCTTAGGCAAGTGCAGGGACTAGAGTTCGATCTCTAGCACCACAGGCCATGCCGGGCCCCTCTACTCTTTCTTCCCTGGGCATGCTGAGCCAGCCACTAATACAGACACCTGCCACCATGCCCTGTCTCCTTTGCTGTCTCAGCCAGCCCCCCCGGGAGGACTGCATGGCAGGCCTGAGGATTGAGCTTCTGGCCCCTGCACTTGCTTGTAGGTGTTTTAATCTGCTGTGCTATTTGTCTGGCTTTTTTTTTTTTTTTTTTTTTAGAATTGCTTCTGTAAGTGCAAAGAACACTTACAGAGCTAAGTGTGTTCAGTTGTTCATCTCAGCTGAGTGATGGCCTTTATCTTTTCTTGGGTGAAATCTATTGTTTGAATCTTGGTACCTCAGCAAAACCTGGGAAATATGTTTCTAATTCAGGCACGTGTGCCACTGGTAAGCATTAACTGTTAGGCACATGGCTACCTTAGTGACAGTTGGTGGCTTTAAATCTTGACCTCCCTGCAGGCAAAATCAGTTTTGGTCCTGATCACCTGACTACTGTGGCTTGTCAGTAAAGAGACTCTCAATCAACACCCATGAAGAAGGATCTGACACGGTGGTGTCCTCTGTCTGAGGAGCATCATAAGGTCAGCATAATGGTATTTTGTGGCTCTTAGTCCTTACTGCAACATATTTTTCTGACAGAAATCTGTCCCCATGCTCGCTTACAGAAGTTGTGACTGGTGAATATATTTTTAACTTTAAAAAGTTTATTTCTATTTTTAGGCAACTAAAAATATTCAATACTCATCCCACACTTTCATTCACTCAGCCTTAGAGTGCATACTGAGAGGTTCGAAGCCGTGCGTGACAATATAGTTTTAAGGGAGGCACTTTCACTTTACGTTAGCAAGATACCACTCTAAGGGGTAAAACATGGCCTCAAAAGAATCCTGCAAACTGGCCTGGTTTAGCACATTGACCTCACAGAACAAGGACTGCTGCTGGCTCCACCTATCTGGAAAGCCTATGTGGCAGGCTGCTTTGAATAAACTGAAGAGGAAGGCACAGGTCGCAGCTGACAGAAACCCACCAATCATGGTCTGGAGGATCTCTCCTGGAAGCTCCTCACAGGAAGCACAGGAAGGATTTTCCATTGGGTAACTCACATTTCCATTCTGAGAGTTTGTAGATTACTAAGCAAAAAGTCCCATCCATTCGCTTGTCACACAGGGTTTAGATGACTGATTTTCCCTCCCCAAATTACTTAGCAGTGAAACAGAGAGCAGGACTCACATCTGCCTACTTCTGCTATGACACTCTGGACAGGATTCTTCAGGGCTAAAAAGAAAGCATTTCTAATCCTTCAAAAGCAGACGGGATGGCCACTCACATTCATTAACACCTACCTCTCTGAAATGTAGGCAATGACTGAACTTACTTGAAAGTCCTGTGAGGTTGCATATTTTGCTTTGATGCCCTGTCTTTCAAAAACAGTTAGAAGTGAATGTTATTTACTGATTATTTTGCTTGCTATTGATTTGCATATTGTTATTGCATATTGTTAAATGGTTTGCTGATTAGTGCCTAATGTTGATTTGGACTAAATGAAATAGAATAAGCAAATACATTTATAAATTTAGATATATAATTTTGTTGTTAAATGGGGTTGTTAGTCTTAGAACTGTTATTTGCTATCCATTCTTCCATCGAAATCCTCAGTGCAAGTCCTTCCCACATTCTGTCTCAAAATTTTAAGTGTTTCACCCTTTTTATTAATTCATGAATTTAATTGATAAAGTTCCACTTCTTATAGGCAAATACTATGCTAAAGCTCAGAGATAAAATCAAATAATTCAAAATGTGATGGATTTTTAGAGAATGAGGTATATGCTGAAATATTATTATTATTATTATTTTTAAATGTATTTGATACAGGGTATCACTATGCAGTTGGGACTCAGAGTGATCCTCCTGTTTTCAGCCTCTCCAGTGCTGAGATTACAGGTGTTGGCCACCATGCCTGGATTATATGCTTAAATTTTAATGTTTTCATAACTTTAAGTGAATCAGTTTATTATACAGCATTATTGGTAAATTACATGCACAGGAAATATTTCTTAGCATAATTAATAATTATTTGAATTAATATCAGATATATGCTAACACAGGCCTATTGAAAAACAGGATTTTTCAGCTTGTGGGAACATAGAGCTGTGAAGGCCTCTGAAGTCCAGGAGGATGCAGCGAGTCACACGTACAGGCAGACACACAGACAGATGCATGCACAGGCGAACACCGGCTAGGAGGCATTGAGTCAGCGAGGTGCACAATTTAATATATCCTGCAATCTACTGCTGTATTTTGGTATATTTAGTACTTGTATTTACTTCTTGATCTTTCAGAAAAAAATCTCCACCTGAAGTTTTGATTGCTGTAATTATTTTATAAACATGTGTGTGACTATTGTTGATTTGTTTGTTCTATGTATTTATGAATATTTTAGGAAATCCATCTAAGTCATACAAAGAATATAAGTTAGTTTAAACATGTTTATGTGCTTTTTCTTAGAACTGCATTTAATATGCTTTGATAAGATACTTATTTCTCTAATAAGATTTATTAGTGACTAGAAAGGTTCCTTGAAAGGAATGTAGCGTGTTGTTTTCCATGTAACTTTTTTTAACCTAAAGCTTTGTTTTCACAGGTTTCAAACAGGAAAACAACATGAAACAGAACAAGAAGCAGTAAATATGAAGTTGGGTCACAGATTCATGTCTTCATGTCCATACCTGGCTTAATTTCATTTTTGTTCTTCAGTTTCATTTGCTTTAAAACCAGAAGCTAAACATTTTAAAGCTTTCTTCTCATGTCTTAAAAATTTCACCAACTCCAGAAAAAAATCTGATTAACTTTTATGGGTCCTGCCACATCACAAGCCTCTGGAGACCCCTTTAAGGGGAGCTCGTTGTTCCTAGATGTGATATGAGCTGGACTGGACAGAAATGTGACACATGAGAAAGGAAGGGGAATGGGTTAAGGACGGGAAGAGGGGTGGGCAGTGCGGTGACTCCTCTTTAGCTTCTTTTTGCCTACAGTCTAGTTATTCCTACTTGAAACCTACTGGCACCAGGTGTCATCCACAGGGATGAGTAATACGTAATTTTTATCTCTACTGGGTTACGTTTGGCTCAGAAACACTTGACAGCTGTCAGTCAGGTGTCTGGTCAAGGAAGGCATGCATACAAAGCTGCCAAAATATTTCCGTTTCTTTAAATACTTTTAAGTCAAACATTTTAGCAGGAAACTCTGCAGTACTGAAGTTAAAGAAATTGATGATTGCAATATAATTTATTGAAATTAATTGCTGAAAGAATCAAAATTTTCCCTATTAATATATATGTCAACAAAATGTTTTTCAAATGCCATTATGAAACAGAAGAATGATTAATTTACTGCACATAAATGAGCTACATTTAAGACATGAAAATGAATGGCAAATTATGCTTTAAATTCATGATTCTTAAAATAAAAATTTTAAGTCGCAATTTTTTAACTGACTTAATAAATGCAGCCATTCTGATGCATTGAGAGAACTGACATGGCTATTTTCATGATGCAGTGTAGAAGACTATTCAGAAAAGAAACAGCAGGTAGCTTAGTAAACCAAGATTTATGGACTCTTGTAATTCAAAGAAAAAATCATGGAATTTTAGATGAAGTCAACAATTCATAGCACAATTAAAATTTTAGTTGTTTGAGATGTTTGGGCTATATTCAACATTGTTTCTAATAGATTCTGTTATATTTCAAATTGATAATTGCAAACAATAATTTGGAAGACACTTTGTATTGCTTATACTCAGTGTTCATAGCAATTCAATAATTATAACCCATACTAAAGCATGGGCAAGCTTAACAGTGTGATTTTGAAGTTGACCTAAGAGTGTATGTTATATTCAATTTTGCCATAATTACTTATCATCTCTAAATGCAAGTGCTCTGATTCCTTATGAATAGAGTATTTAACATACTAGAGTAACTATCCAGTACACCGAATACATATCAATTCCTTAAGAGTCTACTAGATAAAAATTCAGTGAATGTTTGCCAAGGGCCAAAATCAATATAATGAAATGATAAAATATTATATGAAAAACTAGTTTAAATCAATAATATATATATATATATATATATATATATATATATATATGCACAATATGCTTTCCTTTTCTGAAGTACATTCTATATGTGATTTATTATAAAAAGTAGATTTGGATTTAATTTTTTAAAATGTAGTACATGAAAATGTTTGTAGCTAAGACTACTTTTTAAAATAACATATGTTTTGGTTGAGTGGATCATATCTGGTCAGTTTTTAAACTTCGTGATTTTAAAGATAATTTAAGCCAATTTAAGAGAAGAGGGTATTTATAACTTATGCTAGTATATTCAACTCATCATAGATTTAAATCTGTTTCAGATAGGATTGACAAAAGTTAGATCTCTTTGGTTCATTGTACAAATATGTATTAATCTATGTACACTCAAAATTATTTCTATGAACATCAGAATAAAACAATTGCCTCATCGTCTTAGTAATTTATATTGGTTGGAGCCTTTCTCTTAAGTACCACTTCTACCCCCCACAGCCCAGAAAATTGATTTTATGCATAATAATTTATAGCATTCTTGATCAATGTATGGTGTTGTATCTTTTACATCCATTAGTTCATGTTGCTTGTGAATAGGGAATTTTGCTATTAAAATGGTTTCATATGTTTACTATGTATAGTCGCTAGCTTCGAGCTGCTCACTTGCTTAAATAAATGTTTTCAATTTGCTGTAATACAACAATTTGTAGAGAAGTGCTGTGAAGCATAGTTAAAAGAATGAGTCCTTGAAATAGAATCACTTTTTAAAATGTGCCCTAACATGTGGTCTCATTTTTCCATCTTTTGCAATAATTAAAATCTTGTTCTGAAAAATTATTTTTGCCTAAACTTTTGAATTCATAAAACAAAAATACCAAATATATAAATATACTAATTTTGGAAATCAATGACGTCAAAACATGCTTTAGTACTCTCATGGTTGTTTACTTTAAAGATTTGCTGTAGAAAAAAACCTCTTTGTAAAGTAATGAGAAAATGTTACTTTTAATTATTAAATATTCTGTATAATACACGCTTTTAAAATGTATTGAAATAAAGTTAAGTCTGCATTGCCTCTAATCTTGTGCCTATAACATGCACACATTTTCTTCTTTAAAAAAGCACATGGAATTTTTAAAATGATCATGTACTTTTTCACATTTATATTTTCAAGTTTTATTGGAAAACCACATTTTATTCAGAAAAGATTGTGACAAAATTAGATTAAAAAGAGACTAAAATGCTATTTACTTGGTCTAGTGTCATATGTATAATTAACTCATCTTTCTGACATAGAATAGGGTAATCAAAGAGACCAGTGTTTAAAAAATATAAATTATTGCTTTTACAAACTAAGAAAAAAAATTCTAAAACTTGTCAAACAGTAACAGCTCTGCTTGCGTCCCCGGCAAGCCCTCCGTTGGGTTGGCTCGCTGTGATTCCAGCGTTCTCATCCGCTCTGTGAGCATAGGTACATCGGGAGGGCCTCTTCCAAGATAAGAACATCAACTTTTAGAGATAAAAAAAAACCATATTTTGGCAATTGAAACTCACCAGTGCCTTTCTTGCTTCTCCAGGAAGTTGTACCCGTCAGCACCTGCTGAGGGTTTTGTTGTCCAAACTCTGACAGGTAAAAAAATTCCTGTAGAATAAAGCCAGACCAGCTGGCTTTGAAGAGAAACCCCCACTTTGGGCTGTGTTCGCCTCCTCTCCTTTTCTATGAAGACCGAGGCTTTGCCCCCTGATCGTCAGGCCGTGAGATGTGTGATCCCTCCGCACAAGTGTCTGGCAGGCCAAGGTGCACCTGTTCGTGTCACTCTGGAGTAAATTTAGCTGTAAAGGTATCACTGACAGGCAGACCTTTGTCAGAGCTGGCAAAAGAACACAGAATTAGTCCCCTCCCTTCCCCCTTCACAAGCCCCTACACTGCTAGTTCCAATGGAAAATATCCAATCGGAAGTCTATCCAAAAATCATTCCTAAAAAAATGAAATAGCTTTCATATGGTATAAAAAAGTCAGTTTCCTCGTTTTACACAGGCTTTAAAATTACATTTCCAAGAATAATCTTGGAACAAGACAAGTTTTTGTTCAATTAATTGTGGCTGGAACTTTTTAATGGAAACATAGCACACACTTACTTCATTTCAGGTTATTAAATTGTGTGAAGCATTCAAGTTAGTGAATGCTTTCCGTAGCCCATTTGTCCTTTACGATCCAAAGAAATATTAGAAGGTCAAAACTTATCACATAGGCGGGATTAATCATCCTACCAAAATTAGAAAGTGTGTTGTTGTGAGAGCTGGGGTTTCAAAGTGTGTGCTCGCAGCTCTTGGGCTACTGGGAATCCAGGGTGCCCCTGACACATCTAAGATGGCAGCTCATGTCTGTGGAAACCCCAGAGCTTGCGAGCTGGCTAAGGCTAGGGTGTCTTATTCACTGGTTGAGGTAAGGACTTTTGTCATGTGTGTGAATTTTTAAGATTAATTGCCTTACTGATGGTTTAAGGAAAACTCCTTATGAAGGAAACTGAAAAGGCAGGCAGTATTCATCTGGGCATCTGAAGTAAATATTACAGTCGTGAAGATAGACAAAGCGGGCTGAGGGGCAGTGTGTTTCTCCAAAGAGTTCTGAACTTCTGGCTTAATAATTAGGATTTCATAAGTGGAGTTAAAAGGGCTTGTGCGCAATACCTGTTCTACCATATTATTGCTGTTTACAAAGGTTGGGTGTTAAGAGAAAAAAGAAATCTGGGTCAAAATAAAAATGGTTTGTAAAATAAACAAAGTTCCTATTTATTTACTATGTATAAACAGCCACTCACAGAGCCTCGTTTCTCCACAGGGCACCACTTTCAGATAAAAACATAGACCTGAATGGCACCATCTAGTATCCAAGGAAACCGGGTAAGTACCTCTCTCACTGTGTACTTCTCTTATTCAGAGTTTAAAAGCCAGCTGAGTACGGAATAAGTGAGTGTTTTTATTTAATAATTATACAGGAGGCGCTTTTTAGGAGCTCACTAAAAAGAAACAGGTTCTTGATTGTTGCGTGCGTCATAACAAAACTCTTATGTTTTCATCATATTTCATAGAATCATGTGTTTAGGCTCAACCTTCCCATCAGTTCTCATCCTCAGAAACAAAACAACCACTCCAAGTCCTGATGAACTGAGAGCTTCAAACTTTTCCAAGGCCTGTTAGTATCAGGCAAACTGCACTAGATCTAGGCCTTGTGTCCAGTAGTTCCCTAAGTGCAGCAAAAGACACTCAAATCTTAAAAATGAAGAAAAATTACTTGAAAAATAATATTTTATTGGTATACTTTAATGCCAATTAATTTGGCTGTTGGCTTACTTGAGGAATAAACCAGAGACTGGAGGTGAAGTTACATTTTTAACTTAAGCAAAGAATCTAGAAAGTGTAAGGTAACAAATATTTGGGAAGTGGCTGGGAGTCTGGCAATGTCGTTTCCTTTCTTTGTTCTTTCTTTTACTTTATTTTATGCTTTGCTCCTAAACTAATGCACATTTGTGCAGATAACTTCAATGCCTTAATTCATTTTCAAGAGCTACAAAAATACAATGTGGAAACTTGGGTTCAGTTTCTAAAGCCTACTTCATTACTTGGAGAGAAAACTTTCCCAAAATATTTGAAGTTTCTACTAAATGTTTTGGTATCAATACATCATTTTTGGACTATCTCCCTTTAAAATAAAATTACTTTCAGCATGAAATGATTATTCATCATTGTTTATATATTTTTTCATGGGAATACTCTATATATACCAGTCATTTTGCAATCTTTTTAACTTCTAGATAAGCTGTAAAATTTATTTAGTCTTGCAAACACAGATATACTTCTTTTCAGGAGTTGTATTTAAATACAACTGGCACAGGCCTGAGCTAGCAGGAGTGTTTCATGTTGTTTTCCACTTTTCCTCAGGAATGTGACCCTTTGCTGAGCATAAATAATAGAGGTGACTTCATTCAGTTTCTCAGACTCCTTGTGCTCAAAATCTAACTGCAGGTGCATTTTAGGCCATCACATAGCTGACAAAATGCACTTCTGCATTAGTAGCTTCTTTTATGTCAGCAAATGCACCTTTCTGCATTGAAAAATAATTTGTGTTAGATTAAGGAATCTTCTAGAACTTTGAAAGGCAGGAAGGCCTCTAAATCTGATAGGAAGCATCAAATCTTTGGGAAGTTAGTTCTGATGCCAGGTAGGGGCTTCTTAGGATGGGGTTTGAGCACTGCAGGGCTGCTGTCTGAAAGAGGGTTCTCTCAGAGACAGAGCTCCCCGGGAGACCCAGAAGTGAAGGAGGGTAGAGATAGATCGCTGTTACAACAGATATCTAAGGCAAACAAACAAAAGAGAACCCAGTAGATGAAGTGGATTCTGTTGTTCTCATTTGTTACCTTGAGGACAGGGACTATTTTGAAATTTGTTCTTTAATCAGAACAAAGAGAAGATTTATATTGTGATGTCTGTGAGACAACTTTAAATAGTGACATGAAAATAGAGATTTTTGAAAACATTATAAAAATTGGAAGATTGAATTCAATCTTATATGTTAGAGAGAAAGTAAAGATATATGTATATGGCTGTTTTATGCTATAAAGATTTTAAGATATCTCATTTATTCATAGTCTTCCAGAGGTGACCAACATTGCTTGGTAGAACTTCTGTGGTGACAAAAACATTCTCCAGCTGTACTCGCTAACAGGGAAACTACTAGCCACATGTGGCTATTGAGCATCTGAAATGTGGTTAATATAGCAGAAAAATGAAATATTGATTTTATTTAATTAATTACATTTCCAAAAATCCATATGTGCATAACTGCAATGGTCTAGTCTAGACCATTTAAAGTGTGGAGATTACATCATGTATGGATTTAATGTCATTGTCAGTGATCATGGTCCATAGGTAGTGTAGTTAACACCTAAAGAAAAAGTGGACCCTGATATTTCTTTTGTCAAATTTTAAGAAACGTCATGTGATGCACTGAATTTCAGAAAGCAGTATTGTGCTTTCATCAATATTAAAATTCCTATTGGGAATTTCTAAGCCTTTGCTATACATGTAGTACAATAACATTTGGTACATTTACCTACTGTATTATTACTGCAGTGGAGTTCATTTCTAAAATTTTCCCAGAGATAAATGCTCTTAATATTGCTGACAGAAGGACATTATAACATTGCTTTATAGGCCTGAGATAGCAACTTTAAAAAGGCCATTATAAACACAACTCCTTCAAAAGCTATTCTAATGAAAATGCTAACCATGGCAACAGATATTTGAAAAGTTGAGCTACAATTCCTGCAATCTATCCTTGCGAATAATTTCAAAAATGTTAACAGCCTACAGAGAAATTCACTTGACTTGTTTCTTCACAGCTGAGCCTGCTCCCAAAGCCTGCACCCCAGTTTAAATATCCTCCCGTGGCTTTTTCAGGCACTTGGTGAAAGTAAACATTAAGATGCATGCTGATTATTTTTGTAATAGTCCTAATAAGGTAATACTATAGGCAAAATTGTGACTTGCCAACCCATGTTGCAAATTTTAGAATTGCATACATTTAAGGAAATCAGTCAACTCATTTCTTGAAAGCCAGTTCTTTGTAAGACATCGATCTAGAGACCATGAGAAACACATCTTAAAATTGGAAACATAATATTCTTCTTTTTAGGAACTACATTTGTTGGACTTGTTCATGTCTTTTTGGATGGATAAAATTCAGATAAGTAGAGAGAAGAGACTTCTTTTGACAGAAACTTGGACAGGCTTCTCAGAGTATCTCTCCTAATGCAAAACAACTAGATTGTGGATAACATATACTTCATAATGAGCTACTTGACTTCAAAAAATTTTTGAACATCTCCAAAGATTCTTCTTCCTCATCTCAAAACCCAACCCTAAAAATCTGTGAGCTGAAGCTGGAGTTGAGAGCAATTAGCAAAGAGAAAAGTCAGATGTCATCATGTAGGCAACATTTGCCAACACCTTTTGGAAGGATAGCAGCCCCATGGTCTATTTATCTTCCCATAAACCCAGCTTGGTTTTACAAACATGGAGAACAAGTAAATATATTTGTAAACCCAGGTGATCTGTTTCATTTTACATCTTCTGGTAACTTCAGTAAGGTAGCCAACTGCTTTGTATTGATTGACCCACTTTCAGTAAAAGGCCTGTGCTTTACTCAGAAAGCAATGTTTTAGGCTGAGGAAAACATGGTTCACCCTTAAAAAGTTCTGCAAAAACAGTTCTTAATATCTTTGTAAAACATCTCTTCTGATACTGCATGCCTGTGAAAGTGTTTTCATTTAGACACACACACACTGGGATCTCAGAAGCCTTCACCACCACCTCTTCAGTTTATTATATGTTGTTATGTTGTGTTACATTGATCTTTGTACTTTGAAAATCCTGAGCACTAAAATGTAGAGATCCCAGGGGAATGAGCTTCCATAAGTCTATTTACTCATTGTTATCCTGCAAAGACATTTCAATCTCAGCTCCATCCCTAGCTACTTTGAAGCCAATCCACAAGCATGGCACCCTTTCATTTGTTAATGTTACTGTTTGTCTCTAGTTGTCTCCCTAAAGTCTCAAGCAGTCACTGGGGCAAGTTTCTAGATGTGTGATTAATTCAGGATCCAGTGAGAGGTGTGAATGCTACTCCCACTCATACAATATAAGAAAGGGAGAGAGGCTTGCTAGCTGCTACAGCTGCTGCTCTTCCCTTCGCTATTTGCTATTTTTTGCTGCCATGAACAGCTGCCCTTTGCCTGTGCCACTCTGCCTTGGAGCCAGCCAAGTATGGACTGAGAGCTCCACTAACTGTGAGCTAAGTAATCCTTCCCTTCCTTAATTATGGGTGTTGGGAATTTTGTCCCAGCAATGAGAGAAAAGTAATTTGAGGCAGTTAATATTTCTTTAGGATCATTAAGCTTCTCTTCTGGAGGGTTAACTACTTAAGTTTGCAGACCAAAAATTAGAGAAAAAGAAGGGCTGCAAGGACAGCCAATATTTTGGCCCTAGCCATTCAAGGTCAGTGAGGACTCAGGAGAACCTGTACTGTAACATCATGTAACTCAATTGTGTTCCAAATTTTCTGATCGAGGAGATTATGGGGCCACAGAGGAAAGAGATTGATGATACAGTGTGTGCCTCAGGAGAGTCACATGGAGAAAAAACATTCTCTCAGGCTTTCACAGAGGATTTTTTTAAAACTTATGTTTATGGTACAGGGGATTGAATCCAGGCCTTCAAAATGAGCAATATCTCCAACCACTTTTAAATGTTGAAGTGTCAGCCAAATGCCTCAGAGGATTAAAGTGTCTACAAGCAGGCATGGGGCTGGAGATTTGATCCCCAGTCCTGCCATGCCAACTCCACCCTGTGGTGTGCTGAGATACTGGGTGTGGTGATGTGCACCTGCAATCCCAGCTCTTGGGAGGCTGTAAACAGGCGGATCACTATGAGCCTGATCTAGGAGTGAGATCCTGAACATCCTTCCTAAAATCCCCCCCCCAAGAAAAAATAAGTTGCAATAGGGTTTCACTAATTTTCCCAAGCTAGGCTCCAACTTGTGATTTCATTCTCTGAGTATTAGGATTACTGATTAGACATATAGCACCAGGTCTGGGTAAGACTTGTTTATTTTATTTTAAACTGGAAAAATGAACTGTATCTAAAAAGTTAACCAAACCTAAAGTGTGACTATCTCCTTACTATCCTCAGATATACAAAATATTTCCATTTTCTTGGTTGTCTCATAAATTCTTATGTTTTTTGTTTTCTCTTTCTTTTTCATTTTATTTTATTTGTTTTACTTGAAATTTTTTGGCAGAACCAAGGATTGAACTCGGGCTCTTGCACTTGCCAGGGAAGCACTTATTCCACTGAGCCATCTCCCAGGCCCCTTTTCTCTCTCTTTTTTAAAACGTATTTGGTACAGGGTCTCATTATACAGCTTGGACTTGTAGTGACCCTCCTATTTTCAGCCTCCCCAATGCTGGGATTACAGGTGTGTGCTATCATGCCTGGTCATGGTGGCTGGCTCAGTTATCCCCAAGGGTGAGGCTGGACAGCAAGCAGGACTGGGAATTGAACCCTGGTTCCTGAGCTTGTCAAAATAAGTACTTAGTCTACTGAGCTATCTTGCCGGTCCAGAAAGTTCATATATGATTGGTTGATGTGGCTGTCCTTCTCAGTCTACGGGTTTACATTTATCACTTTTTATTTATTGAAGAAATGGAATTATATGGATTGGGGAGCTTTCCATAGCTTATATTTGTTGATGCAGTCGTGTGGAGATGTTTAATAAGCCCATTGTCTTGTGTTTTATGTTCTAGTTGTAAATAAGACATCAAAAACTTGACGGAATTTATTTAGGGAAGGATGGGAAGGACTAAAGCACAGTCTCCCAGGAAGGATAAGTGTGTGAAGCAGATATTGATGATTATTGCCCAAAGTCAGCTATTTCTTAGTCTTTGCAAAATACCAAAATTATTCTTTTTATCTTCTTAATTTGGTTTTCTTTCTTTTTAAAAAAAGTGTATTTAGTACAGGATCTCACTACATAGACTGGACTTGTAGTGATTCTCCTGTTTTCAGACTCACAAGCGCTGGGATGACAGGCTTGCCTCACTAGCCCAGTTTCAGTCTCCCTTTCAGCATGTCCCTGGGGCGGGGTGGGGCCGACATGGCATGTCAGGGATAGAATCCTGGTCCCTGGGTCTGCCTAAGCAGGCACTTTAGTGCCCTTAGGTCTCTGGCCATCCCTGTTTTCTTTCTTGACACAAGATAGCAGTACATGATGGTGATGTTCATCATGGAGAGCTGGTCTGTGAGCATCACACATCTTAATCCTTTTCCCCATTTACTTCCTCTCACTTCTGCTTTATTTATTGACTAGGATGCTTCTGTCAAGACAAACTGGTTTGGTACTTTGAGTTTTAGTCTCTATAAGGATCAAGGTGATTATGGGTCCACAGAGGAATGTGACTGATGTGGTAGTGTATGCCTAAGGAGACTCACATGGAGAGAAAACATACTCTTGGGCTTCTCCAGAGAGCAAATTGGTCAAGAAATGGCCATGACTCATCCACATAGCTGACACTGACAAAGGATCTACAAAGAATGGTATAGGGTTTCGGGATAAGTCCTGAGGGGATGTGACTGACCTTGTCAGATACAAAGGTTACATTTCTTGGTATATAGGTCTTTCTTTACCTTCGTCTTAACCATCCAGCAGAAAAGTATAATAATGAGGTATAGAAAGTAAAGCCATATTAATATGCTGAGCTATAAAGGGCTCAAGTCAGCAACTTCTGACATTGCCAGTCCTGTGGATAACCCACTATTATTGTGGGCTACTGGACTATATTGGAATATTTTGCTGAATTCATGCAACTACAATATTTGGATGGCAATGGAATACCCATCTCTTACAAAACTAAACCAAAAAAGGTGATATAAATGAAGGGCTATTTTGTATCTGTATATACAAAGTGGTTAGGATAGATATGTAGCTACTTTCTCTTAATTCAAGAAGAAGAAAGATTTGTACTAATAGTGTTTGGACAGGATATCATGTGCACATCTTGTGCTATGAATGAGTATTACAAAGACAACAATATGCGATGTATTAATTGTTGTAACTCTTCTACTAACCTGTCCCATTGCAATTTTTTCTCAATAAAATTAATAAAAAACATACATTTTAAAAAAGGACAAATGTGTAATCTGCTCTGCTTATTTATCACTTCTTAATATGACATACAGTTCTTTTGCATCCTCAAAAGTTGGCCAGCAATCTTCACACCATCACCATGGACACTGACACTTTCCAGCTCCTTGCAGGCTCACTTCTGCTTGCCAATGTCCCATCTTTGGTTACCTAATCTGTTTCAGTTGATTCTTTTATTTCTAGAAAAAAATCCTTAAATTTTGAGAACTTTCATGATAACTCCTATGACAAAATTCAATAGGTTTTTTTCGTTTGAAACCTAGAATCAGGTAATTTTCCAAGGAGACCTAAAATTTTCTTGGAAATAGTGCTTGAAAATTAGATTCTCAAACTTAAGTTAGTTTACTGAGAATCCCATGGTCCTTAATGTGGATCTTTTCAAAGAAAGGAGCTGCAATGTACTCTTTCCTTAGTTTTTAAGTAGACTTTTTAAATCTATATAATTCTTAATACATATTCAGGTCAATAGGTTTTAATTTAATCATGCAAATTCTTCATGTCTTTTCTTCTAAGTTGACAATTCCAGTTATTAATGACACTATTATACAGAGTTGTGTCATGCTACTTTTACAGCAGGATCAGAATAATAATACCAAGATGGCTACTATTCACAGAGATTCACACATCATGTACAAGGCTGGTACAGGTCTTGCTCTCCTTGGAGACTGTCCACAGGACTGATGTCTTAAATCACTTGGAACTGTTCCTTTCCTCAAGACTACTAGCTATGGTGCAGTTAGGCTCATCTGATTCTTTGTTCCCAACTTTTAGGGATTATTATGTCAAAGAGGTAAGAGCAGAGAGGAACTATCTAGGAGGAACTGAGGCCCCCTACTGAGATTCTACCTAGAAACACATGAGTAATGAATTAGTCCGACTAATAGGAACTGGCCTGCTCCAGGTCCTGGAGGATGTAGTGCACTGTTTGCTCTATAATCCTTTCAAATGTTTCTTCCTGCCTCTGGCCTCTGAGCAGATCAGCACTCAGCTAAACTCTTCAGGGCACTCTGCAGATTGCAGAGGCTCCCTCCCTTCCCTGACTGCCACTTCTGGCATCTTTATTTTTCCATACCTTTAGCTCTGTTTCCTCAGCACAGCATCATCAGTTCCTTGCTATGGTGACCCTGCCTGCTGCTGCCCACAGCTCTGGAGGCAACATGCTGGGGCAGTGCTGGGGCTCCTCCCCAGCTCCTCACCCCTTGGCGATCACTGCCCTCTGTTCTTTGTCTTCCTATGTCTTTAAATATATTGTTGAATGCGAGCTTTATGCTCAATTTGTTTTGTCACTATTGATTATTTTTATCAGTGCATATAGTTGATACATGGACACAACACAGCTTGTTTCTTTTCTTATTGATTGCCTTCCTTCTGCTCTCTTTTGATCTAGTTTTCCTTTCCCCTTTTTCTTTCTATGACACATAATGCCCACATTCACTGAAGTCATAAGGGCTTGTACATGGCCCATCTTCACTCTACCTAGCTCCCTACCCCCCTGACCCCTCAGCCAGGGCCCTGGACTGCTTCTGTAATGGCTGTGTTTCTAAAAGAGTTCAGACACAGTGCCTCAGTCCACTTAGCATCTGAATGTGGAGCTCAATGCTGAGAACAAATTTTCAAGTATTCTGATTGAAGTGTGTGTGGAGGAAACCCCTTTGAAACACTGCCGTAGTTCTCTCTCTCTCTTCCCCTCTTGTCTTTTCTCTTGTCTCTCTTTTTTTTTTTTTGCTTGTGCCAGGGATGGAACTCAGTGTCCCAAGCAAACTAAGCAAGCACTCTACTAGAGAACTGTACCCCCTGTTTTCATTTTAAACTGACAGTTACAAGTTCCAGGAAACTTGGTGGCATGTTCCTGTCCATTTCCCTGTGTTGTTTTTCCATCAGATGAACCTGTCTGATGTTCTTCTGCTTAAAGTCAAGTTTGTGGCTCATCCATAACCATTTGTTTCTCACATATTTATTTTTAATGACTTATCATGTGTCCCATAAAAGAATACGGAGGATACGAGAATCGGTAAAACATCTCTCCTTTCAAAAGTTAAAAACATTCATTTTCACACAGAAACTTGAAAGTGGATAGTCACAACTTTATTTGAAATGCTCAAAAATACCTAGAAATATCCAAATGTCCATTAAGGGGTGAGTGATTAAGAAGTCTGTGAAACAAAACACTATGAAATACTTCTCAGCCATAAAGAATAACGAATTGTTGCTATAGGCAACAACTTGAATGAAGCTGAAGGGAAGGGTGCCCGGTGAATGATACCCACCTGGGACACCTGGGAGACAAGTGCTGAGAGGGGAGAACACCTAGGGCTGACCCTCGGGTTCCTGTGGTGTTAGTGGAGCTGTGATACTGGCTCAGGCTAGATGTTCCTCAAAGCTACACAGGGAATAAGGCAGCACAGAGCTACACACACGTGCACACACACACACACACACACACACACACACACACACACACACACCCTGAGTAGGCTCTGTGGGTTTCACCAACAACAGATTCTTGATTTGGTTAATGTAGTTTTTCAAAATGTTAATGCGGGAAGCAGACTGAATCAGAGGGTTATGTTACTTTTTAATTATTTCAAGGCAAAAGTTCTGTGCAGAATCTGGAGAAATAAATAGCTAGGAGCAGTACATTGTAGTAATATTTAAGGGGAGGCAGTACATGGTGTATAAGTGGGAGAATGCTGCCTTAGTTTCTTTCTTTTTTTTGTTTTTGTTTTCTGTAACAAAATGTCTTAGGCTGGGTACTTGATAAAGATACTGATTTAGGTCTCCATTCTGGTGTCCTGAAGGACTACAACAGAGGGCTCTCGTTGGTCACCAAACATGGCAGAGAAGCAGAGAAGGAACCACATACCAGGTGCAGAGCAGCCGGTGTGTATGGAGGGAGATGAGGGAGGGCGCTGCTCACTTCCTGCAGCAGCGTGCTCCTTGGAGTGCTCCTCCAGTCCTCCCAGGCCTGACTGCAAGACCGGGTGGGCAGGCGTGGCCCTGTGATCTCATCACCTCCCGCCAGACCCCAAATACTTTAAGTTTTCACCTTTTCAATCCAGCCACCCTGGAGACAAGCTTGCAGCAAGCTGGCTTCTGGGAAACAACACATTCACAAAAAATAACCAATGTAACAATACACAAACCACAGCCAATACCTTGCTTCCCATGCACCAGGGGGAAAGGTGATGTCTAATGTCTCCCACAGCTTGCCAGGCCAGTTGAGCTTCTGCCTAAGGGACTCATCCTGGCAGGAATGGACAAGCAGAATGGCTGAGACTGAGTTATCTTTCCATACATAGAACAACATGCTGTACTTCTTAGTGTCTCCATAAAATATAACCACACCAGGCAAACATGGTATGAATGAGCTGTTATCACCAGTACGACTGTCATTTTCCACATCACCCCACATGGAAATCCAAACCTCGTTCCAAGTTTAAATATCAGTGAGTTTCATGTTACATGCAACTTTGGGTCACCTCTGGCCCATCTCTGCATCAGCATGGGTCAGCCAACACTCTGCTCTGATGGGCTTGGAAATAGTCTTTGTTGGTGAGGATGGAGGCAGTGTTGCAGTAGGTTTTGTACATATACTGTCACTTGCTACTGTAGCTTATTTTAATTTGGTGACAGATTGTCACATATTTTGAGTTTCCCTTCAGTTTTTTTCTAAGAAACTAAGTAGAAAATGTATTATTTCTGAATGCTGGAGAAAAAAAATCTATATTTTAGTTTTGTTAGTATTAGTCGGAAGCAGTAGAAAAGCCATTCAATCTGAATTTATGCTCTTTTCAAATCTTGACAACTCAGTTGTCTTAGTGTTGTCATTAGGCTCCTTCTACATTTCTCAAGTTTGCGACTCCACGGGCTCATAGCGTGCAGGGTAGAAATGCTCATGTTGCTTTCGTTTTTGTTTTGTAACACACCCCTCTTGTCAGTGTTGGGAGAACCTCCTCTGAGTTATCATTGGACAGAGAAGGGTGCCCCTGTCTGCCCCATGCTGTCGCCGTGCTCACTGGGAAGAACATACTCTGTGAGTTGTTAGCCAGCACGGGGTCTCCCTGAAATAGGGACGTACGACACGTACGGGCGGGCAGCTTATGCTTGGGTCCTTTATAGTATTCCCATCGTAATGACCTAAACCTGTCCGCAGAGTTTGCTACTTGGTGTTGTCTTTGGATTTATGCCTCCTTTAAGGAATGGATGTATTGGTGGGGTCTTGACCTATTATTATTATTTTTTTTTTGCACTTTGTTATTATGTGTTATATTTATGAATCTTATATTAATCATGTATTAATGATTAGATTCTGAGACTGTTCCTCATTATCTGTGGCAATTTTGCATTACTTTTCATTTTAAAACTTCACTGGCCGGGTGCTACTTCCTTTAAAATCCTTCACAAAAACACATTCCAGAGCATATCAATACTATATCTAACTTTTAGTATAGTAGTGTCTCTTTCTTGTCCTCTGGTATTTTGTGGGAAGTGTGTGGTTCTGAGTTTTATGTGGTCATGGTCCTTTCTATGTCCTGTCTTATTTCTGTCTCTGCATCTGAAAAAAACTATTAATTTTATATTCAGATGTCTTTAGATACAGTTATTACAGACAGTTGTAGAATTATATAACATTCCACACACTCTGTACTTCTGAAATCTTAAGATTATGTCAGATTTAGTCTGAGTACATGCAGTCATACTGTTAAGTAACATTACAATGAGTTTTTGGAAAATAATAGGAACAAACAGGAAGCAAGCAGCCTTTTTTCATAGATGGAGGTGGAAAACCCAACTCACCAGGTTTTAAAAACAGATCTTGAAGTTTATTCTCGAAATATTTATTTTGGAGTAAGAGCTGGGCAGGCACCAACATAATCTCTCCAGGTTACAAAGAGAGGGGCATTGCCCCCACCATCTACCTGGTGCTCCCATGTATGCCAAGCCATGCATCAGTTCTTGGACTGCACTCAGTGGAAACAAGGAGTGTGCTGAGCCTCTGACTATGGCACCTGGGCTCCTGTACTGTTGCTCATTTTCACCTGGAGTTGTTTTAGCTCACTGCATCTGGGAAGTTGTAACTTCTGTGTGCTAAATCCCAGTGATCAGCATAACTCCTCAGGTACAGAAACTTTTCCTTTTGATATACAGGATCAGGCATCTGTGAGCTCTCCTTGGACTCTTTAATCATGCTTCTATGCCCTCTTTCCATTCTCTTGAGACTGAAAAAAAATAGGATACAATCTGACCACAATCATATCCACCTATTTGCAAGGATTTCTGATAGTTGCTCCTGTCTCTGATTTCAGACTTTACCAGACAATGACTTGCGCGACTCCACAGGCCTTTCTGCCCTTTCGTCTGGAGCAGAGACTTTTTTTGACTCCTTTGTTATTCTTTCAGTTGCTAATACATTATGGGTTATGCAGTTGATGCTTAATGGATTTTTACTGAGTGGATCCAGTGCTGACAGTTGGCTTTCCAGTCTTAGTCCAAAATTATATTCACCAGTACGTCACATATTTGAAAAAAAATTTTCATTTGTAAGAACAAATAGAAACAAACATATTAACCAAGCTGCCATGTCTATTCTTTCTTTCTTTCTTTCTTTCTTTCTTTCTTTCTTTCTTTCTTTCTTTCTTTCTTTCTTTCTTTCTTTCTTTCTTTCTTTCTCCCTCTGTCTCTGTTTTTTTCTTTCTTTCTTTTTTTTTTTTTGAGGTAGGATCTCAGTATGCACTTGGGGATGGCCCTGTGCTCACTCTTGTAACCCCCTGGTTGGTTTCAAACTCACAGTGATCCTCTTGTCTCAACCTGCCAAGTGCTGGATTAGAGACATGCACCACCACTCCCAGTTCTGGGGCCCACATGGCAAGCCTGGGGTTCTGTGGCCAGCATGGCATGCAGTTCCAGGGATCAAACTTCAGACATTGCGCTTGCCAGGCAGGTACTTGTGCCACTGAATCATAGTCTTGGTCCTGCCATGTTGATTCTGCTACACTGTATTGATTCACCAGTGGGCACCTTGAGGGTTAACGTTCAGTCTTGCAGTAGTTATGGAAGACCCTCTTGAGGACTGTTGCCTAAGTGGCATAAAAGGAGAATAGGAGGGGAAGAGTGAATAGTGCTGATTATCCTGAAGAAGTTGATTTTTGGTGATTTCTCTTCAAAGAAACTTCAGGCCTCATTTTTGTCTTGGACATCATCTCCTGGCTTCCACGACGGGTCACTCAGCCTTCCAGCACAGATCCTTCATGCTGTCAGCATTGACGTCCTAGCTTCCACCACTGTCCTTTGGAACTTTCTTGTTCAGATCCTTGATATGGACTCGCATGGGACATTTCCAACACTTTGAGTGACACTTTGCCTCTTCAGCATGCAGACAGACATTGTGCTGTTCCATATTTGACTCTAGTAAGCGCTGAGCAGCAGACACAGCTGTATGAAAAAAATGGAAGAAATGCTACTACCTAGGTTAAATGGCAAGAATGGATGGCAGGTAAGTACCAGGGAAAAAAGCATGACTGTTGTTATGAGCCCTGAAATCTATGATTAAAAAAATCTTGGTCATAGGTATTTGAATTACTAAATGCCCATGAAATTTAGGACATTGTGTTGGGCTCAGAAGATTTAAAAAAAAAAAAAGAGATACTTTTGATTTTCAAGTTGCTTGTGCTTTTTGGAAAGTCAGGTTCATGCCAAAGACCCTATGAAACATTTCTAAGCTTAGAAAAATCTTCTAAGAGGAAAGAAGTTCAGCAGATTCTAATTGGTCTGTGTTTTCCTTCTATGATGCTGGCTAGCATGTATTTTTAGAAGAAATGTGCAGATAGCAGCTTGCTTTTTAAAGAAGTTATATTATTTGGCATATTACATTTTATTTATTTCCTTGATTGATTAATTGCAGTTAAATTACCTTAGCATGCAAGAAGAGATTTTGCAGATTTTGACATATGACTAAACAACATAAAGCACAACTAATGTGGCTTTAGTGGTGTGCTACGTATTAAAGCATAACATTTAGGCACATTCTTGATCAGGAATTCTTGCAATTCCTGTGAATTCAGAAGATTCAACTATTAGAACTCCTTCCATCTCCTGCACTGGGGAGGGGCTGGGATTTTATAATTGAGATTATTATGGAAGACCGTCCTGACATAATTGATTGACTTCAGCGATGTGCCCCGAAAGTTCAAACTCAAGGTGTGCGCTTATTTCAGTGAGCTTATTCTGAATGTTTAAATAAGAAATACTATTTCTGGGTATTCTGAATAACTCGTTGTACATTTATTCCTAATAGTGAGCATTTGGACTAATGATGGATCACTAATGAGCATGTAAATGTACCACCTGATTACATTAATATATGATCTTCCATGACGAGGTCTGAAATGAACATTTCTAATATGTGTCTCTTTTCCCCAAATGACACTGTGGTGTATACTGAGCAGGACTGAGACAAGGCTGTTTTTCTTAAGCACCACTGATTTAGTCAATTATCAAAAATCACATTATAATAAATGCTGTTCTAAGAATTTTGATTAACCTTTAAATAAATGTTACTTTGGAAAAAACATGCCAAATGTGTTAATGATAAATTGTGAAGTGGTAGTAATTGCAAATATGGCTTTATAGATAATATGGTTAATTGATAACACCCTCTCCAACATATATAGCACGTCACCTGCTGTGAACCTGTGGGCTTGTGATGGTGCCTATGGCATTTTTGATGCATTGAAGATAACATGAGCAAAACAGCACCTTGGAGTGTGCCCAGGGTCAACTTCTCATGGACATCCGATGCCCATGGTCCAGTAAATTTTTAATGACTCACAGTCACTACACACCTTTCAGCCTTCTGGAGAGGTAAGTGTACATTGATCTGCCCCAATTAGCCTTGCAGGGTACTTCAGACATCCCTGAAAGAGCACTATTATTTAATAAAGTGGGAGCTGTTTTTTTCACAAGCTCAGCACTTGCCCCTTGGATAGCTGTATTGTTTTCTTCTACTTTATTTTTCTGCTCGGGTCTCACATCTCATGCTCATCCTCTTCTTTGTCTGACAGTGTAGTATTAATGTGGATGCATATAAAAGTAAGCAAAATTAAGGAACGGGTCTGATTATGAAGGTGCATTGCTATTATAAGAAGCCCATAGGGCACATTCCGTTCTTCCCCTAATGTATAGGGTGCTGACTGCACGCAATTGTTCGGGAAGGCATTAAGGATGCGCAGGCAATTCTGTTGAGGTGTGCAGTGGGATGCTTTTATGTTTGGCAATAAAGGTGGCTTCGGAATACCTGATTTGCAGAAACAGATAGCCAAGACAGTTAGTCATTGCTGGGCCCAGAGCGTTGATGTGGGAGCACCTACTTTTCATTGAGAGCTTGGCTTCTGTCTGTGTTTTGTGTCTAGAACAAAAAGTTTGGAGTTGGCTCACCATTGAGATGAATCTAGTGTGGCTATAATTTCTTGATAGGATTCAGAGGGAGAAGGGTTTTGAAACCAATGATGAGCGTAACTGTGAAGTTACTTAGCTCCAAGTGTGAGAGAGAAGAAATGCTACTCAATTCTGGACTAAATGAGTTACGCAGCCAGCTCATCTCAGAGGCATGGGTATCCCTCTTGGCTGTGGTTCACAGAGGGCCCACACATTTGCTCTTAAGAAAACCTAATACAGGCAGGTCTCTGGGATGTTGTTGCACTGCCCTGGGGGACTCTGCTTAGGGTTGCTCTGACCTCAAGGGAATACAGCATCTCTCTCGCTCTAGAGACACTTTAGAGCCACAGAGCTTGTGCTCAGCTCCTCAAATGCCCACTTTGCCTGCTGCTTGGTACCTGAAGCTACATAATCAGAGAACTCAGGCTCTGGAACTTGCACAGAGCCCTAGAAATTATCCAGACCTCGAGTCAGATCTCTAGGCCTTTGGCTCTATCTGAAGAGCAGGGTGGGTGGAGGAACACCAGGATTCTGGGTCACTGGAGAGAGTGACAATTCACATGGTGGGCACAAGGGGATATTGGGAAGAGTAGGAGACACAGAAGGAGGGCGTGTGGACTAAGCAAGGTAAAATTTATTTTATCTACAATGTAGATAAACCTCTACAAAGCGGGGAACATTTTGCGTATAGTTTTAAAATCATTTTCAAAATTTCTGATTGAAAAAATGTGCTTTAAATTTTATTTAGGGGTATATTTTTTTTCTATTTTAGGGAAGGGTCTACAGGTGTTCAGGGTCTCACTACTGGATCAGACTCTTAGTGATTCTCCTGTTTGACAGCCTCCCAAGTGCTGGAATTGTAGGCATGCTTCAACATGACCACACTCAATTGTCATCTCAGCGTGCCAGGGAGCAGGGCTGGCATGGCAGGCCCGGGGATCAAACCCCAGGACCGAGCACCTGCTTGCAGGCACTTTAATCTGCTCAGCTATTTGGACAGTCCTGCCATACACTTCTGGAGCAACTGTTATGGCTGTTGCAGAGACGAGATTCGCTTTCCATCCATGGTGTTTCCTGAGGCACTGTGTTCTTCCACAGATCTAGATCACTGCGTAGTCTGAAGCTTGTTGGTTCTCTCTGCTGCAACTGGAGGTCAATTTAAGCCAGGAGTTTCAGCTTGCTTCTTACATTTGCTGGTTCTTTTGTGGCTCCGCTTCTTCAGTGGTCAGCGTGATGGTGCTGCTCAAAGAAAGGAGCATTTACAGAGGTTGTCTAGGAGAACTAGAGGAATTTCCCCAGGTGTTTAAGAAATCTCCTTCTCGGATTTCTTAGTGCAAGAGAAAGACTGTACGGGTGATGGTGACGCTTCATTGTAAATCATTTATTACTTATTTGTGCCCGGTGCACTCTGCCAGGGTCCATGTTTGTCTAATTCTTTGCTGAATTCATGGTGCTTAACACAATATCTGATTATAATCAATGGAAGATAAATGCTCATTAATATTTAAATAAATTATTTTAATAAATGTCATCATTTGGGTCTGGACCTTCAAGTTGAGAGTAACATAACTTTCAGGGTCCTGATTTTTTTTGGGGGGGGTACAGTCATAAACCAGGGGTAATAAATCTGAGTTTGAATAAGTTTTAGGTTTTTAAAAAAAATGTATTTAGTACAGGGTCTCACTCACAGATTGGAGTCATAGTGATGCTCCTGTTTTCAACCTCCCAAGCGCTAGGACTACAAGTGCGCACCACCACTCCTGTCTCAAATGGCTAGCTCAGTGTGCCCTGGAGATGGGGCCAGCATGGCTCATGGAGAATCCAACCCTGGATTTTTTGTGCCTAAGCAGGTGCTTTAATTCACTGAGCTATCTGGCTGACCCAATAATGCTGAGATTTGACCATGATATGACTATTATCACTTTTTAAAAACTTTCTGCAAAGCTTTATTCTAGAGGGCCTCAGTCCTTCTTCACACTGCCTTCCTCATGGCAGCCAGCATGTTGCTCAGCTGCTCACACTCCTCTTGACTGGGATGTGTGTCCCCACCCTTTTCTTGATGAACTTGAGGGTGCGCTCGTCCTTGGAGACCTTGAGCAGCTCCATGGCTTGCCGCTCCTTGGGGTGAAGCTGCACACCTCCCGGATCATGTCCTGCACGAAGTTGGTGTGTAGGGTGAGGCATCTGTGATGGCGGCTGTGCCTCAGATTGCTCACATTCTTAGTCACCTTGTGGCTCTTCTTGAGGTCTATGGCCATGGGATTCTGGAAGGCCATGGCTACTGTTCTTTAATGGTTGCTGGGGTGGATTATCATAATCAGAACTTTGTTAAGCATATTTGGATATTTTCATAGAATGCATTATCACAGAACACGATGAGACCTTAAAAGTTACCAAGACTCTGAATTTATTGGATGCATAAGTCTTTCTGTTTTAGAGGAATGAATCTGGATTTACTGTGTCCTTCGCAAGATGAATCCAGTGCACATACCGCTGCAGATCAGGTGAGTTCTGATGGTTGTTTTAGTTTCTGATATTTGATTCTTTTAATAGAAAATCAGACTATGCAAGTCAGTTCTCTTCCATGTGATACACTAATCACAGATCTTGCATGTGAGGACCGTGGTCATCAGGAAAAAATGTGGTGGATTTGCCATTGTGTCTTGTCCACTTTAAACTTTAGACTGGATGTCACATTGGGATTAACAGATGCAAACATGTTTTTTATAGAGTCACATAGAATCCCTGCCTGAGAATGACTGCTCACTATCATAATTTACAAATAGCAAACATAGAAATTATTAAAAAATCTGCCTGAGTATCTCTGTGGTAGAGCGCACATGCAGCATGGGTGAGGTCCAAACACCAAAAAAGAAAAAAAAAAATATCTGTTTCTGTCCATCTGAAAGTCTCAAATATTTAAACTGAAAAAAGAATGGAAGCAATGTCATATGTCTCATGATGAAATTTAATCCAATGTTTCTATATGTGGTTTGGGGTCCTTTCAGGGTTGCAAAATAATTGGCAAATGCACCTTGAAGGCTCACTAGAACACATCTAAATGTTTTCTTATGTGTGTCACAAGTGTGTCTTGTGAAGTCTTTTGAATGCTTTTTACATTTGTTCAGCCTTGTAAGGCTGAAATTTCTTAAGTGTATTCCTTACAGTGTCAACTGAACAGAACAGTTTTATTCTTACCTACCTTTGCTCCAGGTACAAAATTTTTTTAAAAATGGAAATAATCTTTTTATACATTAAATGGTGTCTCAGATGAGACACCTATAACATATTTAAGACATTTACCATTGGGAGATAGTTTTGAGTAGTTTGAGGCACCCCACATAGATTATAATCTAAAAGTTTTTGCTTTATGGAAGAAATTACAGAACAAAGCAGACATGATAGTAGTAACAGAAAATCAAAGTGCTATCTCTTCTTTTTCATTTCAGCATCATTATCAAGGAGGGCATTATCTTTTCTATAAAGAAAGGTTATATTCCTATCAGAAGTCCTTTATTGTTATTAAGAATTAATTTTTTTAAAAAAGATAAGTTGTAATTATATTGCTATGTGTAGGAATGGAAGGCCCTTTATAATTTACTGTCTCAATGTAACTGTCCCATGTGAGAGGTAGGAGACGTATTTATTTAATCTAAGGGACCAAGTAGGTGAGCAGCTTGAGCTAGTGCACAGTGTACTTGGCTGGGAGACTGTCAGCCTTATAGACCCAGGAAGAAAAAGGAGACCACCCTTTCGGAGAGGCCCCGCGGAGTCTCTGCTCTTTGGACTAAATTCATCAGCTGGAACAAAATTCTCACAGAGTATCTGCTCTATGGTTCTCCTCGCACAGAAAAGGGTCCTCGAGCTTCTGGGAGTTGTGAACTTCCAGAGAACTGGAGTAATGAGTAGGTGAAATGAAGCGGCCTTAGGATTTGTCTCCGGAGTCCCAGAGCTCTTGAATGTGTTTGGCAAAAGGCACCACTCTTTCTGACTCTTCAGCCTTAAGGAAATTTAACTTTATGTGAGAGGCAAAAAATTTTATGGATTCATTAAAAAAAAAAAGTGTTCCCTAGTTTTGTGCTTCCTCTTAGGTGTGATTTCTTGACTTCAGAAAATTAAGGAGTTAAACCTTCAAAGAACTATTTAAAATACATTTACAATTTAAGCAACAAACAAAATCTCTCAGGAAACTTTTCCTGTCTAAGTTCACCAGAGGCCCAGGGTCCTGTCATTCCGAAAGCAGGTTGAGGCTGCTCCGTCAGGCTGTGGCAGTGTTTTTCTCTCTGAGAGCTCAGGAGATTGGCATGACTCCGCAGCAGTGTCACAGCCTGCAGTTCTTTAATGCTTCTTCTTGTGAGGCCAGGATTCCACGCCCAAGTGCATTTAGTAGGTCAGTACAGTAATTTTAAATGTCTTTCTTTCAATCTTTTGCCATCTTCAATTATACCTTTCCACCCTACTATTTGTGTAATTTTCTTCTGTCTGAAGTCTCTTTACTGTTGTTCTCTATTGCACAGCATGAAATTACCCATCAAGCCATATCTTTTCAGCCCAGAAATGCGCAGTAACACGGAGTCGGGGCATTACTGCATGTTGCGCACTTTATTTCCTCACAGTTCATTCAAGTGTGTCACTTCAGTTTCCAGGCTTCCTTTTGTCATCGTGGAGATTAACCATTTTATCCTTCCTAAACTTTAGAGACAATTAGAATTTCATTAGAGCCAGAGCAGAGAGTGAATGCTAGCTCAGGACTATACGGACGACACTTTTTATATTATCAGTGGCAAAATTAAAGCCATGAATCCTGACTCCTTTGTGAAGGAGAGACTGTGGAGGTTATTATATAGCTGAGTAACTCTGGCTCCAGATGAGAGAATTATTTGAGGCTGTGGCCACCAACACATTATGGGAAGAAACTATTTAGTCTGACATTGAGTACCTGATTCTTACAGTCCCTGGGGAATTCTTGGGGACCATATGTTCTCTACACAAAATCTTTCCTCCCTCTTAGCCTTGGCTAAATACCAATAGTGTACACTGTGCAATGAGATACAATAGACATTGCAAACGTGTGTTAGAAAATCAATTGGTATTGATGCTCTGATCAGCAGGCTGCCGCTGGTATGTAGACACACCACTGGAAATGGTGATTAAGATCACATTCAAACGCATTTTAAAACCCCCCCGTGATGTTTGCATTGCTGTTCAGCCAGATTGCTGTTTTGCTGGATAGTGCATAAGTTTGGTAGCAAATGGTACTCCTGGACTCTGTTAGTTTAATTTATAAGGTGTCATTTTAAACATTACACATATATCTAATTAATAATTTCTTTTACAATTATATCCTGATAAGAAATACGACAGTGGTCACTGGTAAGCCAATAAAAAATTCAATAAAAAATTCAGAGCTCTTTTGCAATACCATATAATAGCTTGCTAGAGAGTGACTAGAAAGTGAATATTAAAAAAATGGCCTGGATGAATGTGTGCCTTAAGTATTGCAGAGATATACTGCTAAAAAAAAAGGCAGAGGGAGAGAAAGGGTATAGAAGGAAAGGTTACGTGTGGTTACAAGTAAACTGTGGGCAGAAAACATGTTGGAGTGATGGAGAGGGGAGGAAGAAAAGGAGAATGGATGTGAGCATGGGCGCAGGAGGAGGGCCACAAATTTGATGTGATCAGGGGGAAAGATCAGTAAGAATCATGTGGCAGGGAAGGTTCTTGGAGCTTGAAGAAATGAGACTAATGCATGAATTAAGCTTTCTTCCTTATAAGCAAAGTATCCCTAAAAATTCTTTAGGAAACATTAAAGTGTGAAAAGAGCCTTGAACCAGAAATTTGTGTGTGCTCACGGCACTGTCTTCTTGCCTTAATCTGTGCCTCCCTTGTGAATCCCTTTAGGGTGCACCAGGAGTGCACTGTGGAAGTTCACCCTCTGCACACATGGTCTTCAATTTGAAGTATTTTTTTCTAAATGAGGAAAAACCTGGATATTTTAAAAGAATCAAGGTGTAGAGATCTTGCCTTTTAATCTTTATTTATTCTTGACACACAGCTAATTTCTAGTTTAGACATATCAAAGCTGAGCTAGAAGATGAGAGGAAAATAAAACCATAGACTGGGAGGGTCTTTTAGAAGTAGTGGCCACAGGAAAGGCGAGAGCCCCATCCCTGCTTGGGGTTTCAGGAAGGCACATGCCTACGAGGCGAAGGGGGAAATCACGCTATGCCTAGGTCTCAACAGTGGTTTTTTGAACCATCAAATTCATCAAGCCTTCTTCCATCTGATTTTAACTTGCAGGCACCTAATTCTTTAGAGGGAAAATGAAAAAGTCCTGGAGAACAAAACTGGAATTAGTGACAAGAATTTTACACTGCAGGGAGATTCTTAATTTTTAAATGACTTCTGAATGTGTTTTTTCATGTGCTTTTCATAACATACCTTGTAGGTCAAATGGGACAGGATTTATTTCAATCCCCTCAGTAATAGACAGAAAAAATGAGATTCAATAGATGACAGAGTACTTAGTCATATAAGCAAGTGGTAAAGTAGCTTTTAGAATGCTGCTGTTCAACAACTAGCCTCCCAGGGCTGTGGGACACTTGAAATGTACCTAGTGCTACTTCAGATGCACTGTAGGTGTAAAACCACACACAATTTCAAAGATTTACAACAAAGAAATGTGAAATATCTTATTACTAATTTTTAATATGGATTATATTATTTAAGGGCTCTATTGGGTTAAGCAAAATACATTATTGAAGTTAATTTCCTCTGTTTTATTTTTAATTAATCTCTGAGAAAATTTAAAATTATTACTGTGGCTTGCATTTATAGCTTGCATTGTATTTATGTTGCAACCCTGAACTGCAGTTATATTTCAGGAAAAGAAAAGGAGAAATATTAACCAGGAAAAATTGAGTATTATAGGATTTAAAGCAAAGCAAATGACCCCCAGGGATAAGAGTGTGTCTCCACTTTATCTCTTATTTTCAATTTAATGTATTAAAAAAAATCAAGCACAAGTATTTATGAAAATAGTTTTGTATATTATGTTGAGCATACTTTTGAGGAGAGGGGCAAAGGATCCCAGCTGAGGAGAAGGTGTTCTTCACTGGAGTCTCTAATCCACAGGGAAGGAAGCAAGAAAAAGCAAAGTCTCTCCTTAGACTTCGGCAAAAGCGTTCCGAACTGGCCCTGCCTCGTGTGGATGTGAGGAACCTGAGACCTTGGCTGCGTAGCATTCAGGCATTGCAGCCAAGGGCACGTTGGCATCTCGCGAAAGTGTTCCGTCTCTGCCCTGCAAGCTTTTCGGGTGACTCCACCCACGTGGGGAGGACCTTGGCTGTGGACACTTGCTGAAGGACGCCGAGAGGTAGCTGTGTGAAACTGAGTCTGAGCAGGAAAAGAGACACGTTGTAAAAGTGATGAACCAGGAGATCGATCTTCGCTGTTGGCTCTTAATTGGAGACTGCTAAGTAACGCGATTCTGCATGACTTTAAGGGGAAAGCTGCCACCATTTTTTATGAGCTTTATGGCAGTGTGCCCCCACCTCCGGCCTCAGGGCTGGTCCTACACTTGTCACTTAGAGCACATGCCACTCATTCTCTGTTAATCACTGATGCAGATTCAAATCTCAGGGAAGATTAATATCTTTACAATAACAGGTTTCAAAATCTAGCAGCAAAGGAAAACAGAATGATTACTGCAGATTTTTCAAGGTTGGAGCTGGAAGAGGGGGGGTTGATACACTTATGAGATATTTGCAAAGAAACTCCACTTCCAAAAATCTTAGTTCTATTTGAAATCTGTCATTTAAAAATTAATAACTGTTTTCCTGTAATACAGTCTGTGGAGAGAAACCCAACCCACTTCTGAACAGTTCTTCTTCTTCCCAGATCCATGGAAATTCACTACTGTTGCTCACAAACAAAATGCCACAAGATTTGTCATACAAATCACATTATAAGAGGTTCCAAAAACTTGACAACGTTGACAGTTGTTTTCAGCAAATGGCTGCTTTACTCTGTACTGTCAATGTTGATGTCCTCGTGCACATGTAAAAGAGCAATGTGATTAAGGCAAGCTTGTCCACGCTATGTCTGAGCCAAGTTTTCCGTCTCCGCGTGGCACTGAAAGATTGCTCAGCTGTTGCAGATAAGGCAGGAATAGCTAGCAGATTTCTGCCATTTAAAAAAAAAAAAAAGCAATATTCTCCGGGCGTGCATTTCTGTAGGAATTTACCAACATCTGCTGCTGACCTAAAGTTTTCTATAGAAGCGGAATAGTTAATTTATAGAAGCTGTTCACAATGGCCATGGTCATGACTCATTTCCTTGGGGAATAATGAGATATGTTCACCGGGCAGACAGGTTGAAGGTGGATAACATTTACGTTCTCTAACTTGTCATTGAAGTTTCAGGCCTCGTACTTTTTTGGCCCATCCTAAATATATTTTCTGCATGTTCTCTAAATTATATTTCGGCAGAGAAACTTTTAAAAAAGAAGAATAAAGAGATGAGAGATTTTGGTGATTCCACAGAAGGCCTACATTTCGCACTTCTCTTTTTTATAGGCTCTCTGAAAATGCTTGTTTTGGAAGATCATGTATTCTGGAAGAATTTTGTAGTTGAATTTTAGTGTGATTTAAAATTGTCATATGTGCTATCCATAAAAGAACATACAGGGTATAGGTGTTTCTTGTTGGGAAGATAACTTTAATCTTCTCTAATTCCTTTGTGTTTGGGGTATCATTTTGCCTGCCACTTGAAACTGCTTATTTTTGAAATTTCCTACCTATCTCTAGTAATGTTTCTTTTGACATAGGAGTGCTCTTCAGGTACAAATACAAAACTTGAGTTAGTGGCGACAACCCAAACGTACCTCATGGTAATGCATCTGCTGTTTGACTCATCTATTCTTGTTCTTGGTCACTTTCTAGTACAGCTGCCTGCATTAACTGTCTGACTTGTCTTTGAAAATCTTAAGCCACATTCTTTGGAACAGTTGCTTCATGTTGGTTGAAATTCTCGGGGGCACTTTTTTCCAGTTGCAGGAGCCAGCAGCCCTCACAGCAGACCCAAAGTTTCCAAGAACTTAGGCCTGGTTCAACATTCCTGAATCTCAAAAATTTCACAAGGAAAAGAAGATTCACACAGAATTGCGATACCACGTACAGCATCTGAAATTTTGTTGCTGCGAATTCTATGTAAAAAGTGTACGTTGGTATTGTAAAGTTAAGTTAGAATACGGACTTTTAAGTCATTCCCATTCTTATTGCTGGCTGAGGGATACAACTGGAAAAACACACTAATAATACACAGTCATTCTAATGGCCATGAGCAAGGAATAGAGGTGTTAGTGGAAACATTTTTGTAGGAAGAATTAAGGATGAAAAGAGTTGTGAGCTAGAAACATACCCGCTTTCATGAAACAACTCTTCATTGTCTAATCTATATTCTTATTTTCCTATGAACTCCTTTAGGTTGTACTAAAAATACAGCAATTGAAAGTTCAAATTTTAAGTCCCAAATTACTCCCTTTCAGATCCATTGAGACTTCTGAAAAATGGGTCAAGGTAACAATGCATAATTTGATAAGTTAACAAAAAGTTGCTAATGGAAGTAAAATGAAAATCAATATAGTTGTGATAACCTTCAACACCTGAGTTGTTTCTGTTGTCAGTTATACGTTTTAGAAAGAAAAAAATTCTTGTGTAATATTTGCCACAGCTAGCATTTTTATTTTCGTGCAGCCAAGGGAGAGAAGAAATTTCCCGTACAGTACTCAGATGCTCTGATTAAGCAACTGATTAAAAAAACATGAGCAGTTTATAAAAAAAAAAAAAAAAAACGAATCAGAGTAAATACACAAAAGCAGAATGTGTATCAATAGAGAAGAGCGTAGAGGCAGGAAAAACATGGGCATCCTCCCTCTGCTGTGAGTTTGCATTCCCCACAATTTCAACCATTTTTCTTCTGAAAACTTCCATTATGATTGTACTGACAGTGATTTCTTGCATTTGATAACTTATAGCTTGGAAATAAGATAATAACACATCATTTATGAGATTCATGAAGTTCCAGTCTTAACCTCATGCTTGGGATTGATTTTATTTTTGATTCCAGAAATTTTTTATCTCTCTGAATCTCAGATATCTCTGTTAATATCTTCCTAGTGATTTGTTTTAATGCATTTATAGATAGGCTATTTCTACACAAAAGCAAACAGAATGAAGTAAATAAAACCAATACTTTCGCATATAATTTAAAAATTTATTTATCAGAATGTATACTTATAATAATCATGTTCTTCAGTAAAACTGACCATGCCTACTAACAACAGGTACCAGAAACAAGGATAAGTTCTTGCTAAAAGACTTCTGTGAAATATCAGAAATGTATCACGGAGCTACTGCAAACAATTTTCCTTCTCACCACCCTGTGTTACATGAGTGACTGAATTTATTAGAAAGTATGAAGCCTTCTCATTTGAGTTTTAACTTTCTCATGCTACTGATAATTTCTGGAAACAAAAATGACAATACCAATGGCACTATAAATTCTTACTAAACATTTTATGTTTTTCAAGGACTTACAAAATGACAAACTTTTTACAGAATTTTTTTAGAGTCAAGGGATATTTTACTGGTTCGTTCATTTGCATGTTGTTTGATTATAGTGTAAAAAGTTATCCAGGTTTGGGGAATGAAGTCAGGTACAAAATACTCGACCTCCTGTGGAGAGGGTGCCTTTTTCTCCAGCGATCATTCTGCTATGACCATATTTCTATAATGATGATACATAAAGACTTATAAAAGGAGTGAGGGTAGACAATACCTAAGTATATTCCAAAATTTTAAAATGGTACATTTTTGTTCTTTTGGCAAGATTATGGAATGTTATGAAATGCTACAATGGTCTGCTGCAACCTATAGGACAAAGTCTAGATCCCTCGTGAGGCACATCAAAAGCTCCCGCGCTGTGCACTTTCCAGCTCTCCGCTACTGTTCCTTCACAGCTGCACCAAGACAGGAACTGCCAGACACATGCCCTGCCGGCACTGGAGCTGGGAGGTTGCTGCCAGGCAGCTATTCCAGTTTTATCCACCAAAGGCAAAAGGACTCAGTCTTTCAAAACAGGGTCTAAATGACATCTCTTTGAGAAATACGCTCTAACTACTGAGGGAAGTTAATGTGCTTTATTTATATTTTTGGCATTTGTTCTATTACACTGCATAGTAGTGGAAAACCAAGCAAGACTGTGAACCTTTAAGGGTTAGGATTATATTATAGTCATTTTTTTTTATTTCTTGGACTTTGCATAGTGCTTTAGATACTTAATAAATATAAATACTTACTGAAAGAAATGTTGCTTTATTCAGCATCTGTGCTTTAGGCTTCAAACATCAGTGACAGTCGGCTGATCTTCAGAATCTCTCATTCTAGGCATGTTGAGAAATCTACCCATGAAGGAAACACTCTTCATGTGTGGCATTACCATGCAAGAGTCCTCACAGGGTTCATTTACCTCAAGTAACGTGTTTGTTTTCATGTGTATCTCAGTTTGCAGCTTTTAGCATTACACTTCACATGAAAGAGCTACCTGAGGTACTCTGTCCTCCTTAACAGAGTAGTGTAACATGTTCCCATCATTTTTGTTGAAAAGGATTCAGAGGGCTTCAGAGTTAAAGTTAGCAAAGAACATTAGCAATAATGTCTGAAATATTAGTGTCTCATGTAACCACTGGCCATTGCTTCTGGTTCCCAGATCATAGCTAGAAATCAAGAAATACTCAAAAGAGCCCAGAAATGCAAAGGACAAAAAGTGCACACCAATAAAGGTGAAATCCACACACACCTGTATGTAGAAGGGACCCATTCATTTTTATTTTACATACATTTCTTGTAAACTGTGTTTGTTTTAATGGTTTTATAAGATTATCAGGGAAAATTATTTAAATGTGCAATTACAGGGTTTCTAGATTGAAATAAAGAACAAAATGATATGAAACAGGTAACAACATGATGATTATAGAAAACAAAGACTTTATTTCTCTATGTTTTAGGGTTTTTTTTCTTCTTTTTTTGTACAGGGTCTCACTACACAACTCAGACTCATAGTGATCCTCCTGTTTTCAGCCTCCCTGGTGCTGGATGCTGGGACTGGCTGCTGGCTCAGTGAGCTTGGGGGTAACAGCGCCACTGGTGTAGTGGTATCATGCAAAATTCCCAGTGCGCTTTGGGGTAGGGCCAGTGTGGCATGTGGGAATGGGGATGGAACCTCTGTCCCTGCACTTGCCTAAGCAAGCTCTTGGTCTGTTGAGCTGTCTTACTAGACCTAAAACTTTTTGAAAAGCTAAAAGGCTTAGGCTGTTTGTGGGGCATTTCAACATAATTGTACCTTTACCTAACTCAGCCTTGCTTTCAAATCAAGGATCAGCCACTCCTGGCTGCCCTCTCTACTCTCTCCATAGCTCCCACTTTTCCCCTTCTCTATCTCAAGATCACTCTCTCCCAAGTTTTTATGTCACCTGCACACAGTTCTATGTCTCCAATCCTTAGTGATGATTCATGAAAATTTTAGAAGTGAACCTAGCATGTGAATACATCATTACCGTACTACACACAAACACATACACACATGGAACAAGCACTGTGTCTGAGCTCCTGGGCCTTGATATCTTCTCCTGAGGGTCCAGTCTTCCCTTGATGTCCCATTGTTCCTGATGCTTAGTTGTTCCCAGTACCCACATACCAGCTTGGCCAGAACACTGAGGCTGCCTGTTCTCAAGGGATTTCTTACCTGGACATTCTAACAAATGACAAATTCTGGACCACCTGACTACCAAAACTTGGGGGGGACAACTTTTAACAATGCTGTATTTTTTGCAGCGGGCTCACCGGAAATCTACGGTGAGATCTTCAGAGGGACAATGGCTATAGAAGCTCCAGGGGTACAGCAAAGACTTACACAGCAAGTACAGATGTTCACAGCAGCGTAGGCCATTTGGCTTTGAACTACAGTGGACACAAGCTCCCCTCTCCGAAGACTGATTCTTCCCTTATAAAATGCTGTGCTATGTCAGGACTTTCATTTTGTGTCTCACTGATCTTGCTGTGCACAGACAGAATTCTTCTGTGTGGAGCCACGTGGCTTTGCCACCTATTAGAAAAGTGTGCCTGGGGCTTCCGATTGTGTAGTACTGTTTTGCTGACTATGAGTTTTGAACTACTAGTGTTAGCACCTTCTACTTAGTGATAATTTACTATTTGGGCTATGCTTATGTTTTTGATCAAGCTCTTATGGTACAATTTAGGCACTTTTATTTGCATTCCTGTTGGCTTAGATAAATTACAACACATGGCTTAATTAATAAGATGTGTGTGCTCCCAGGGGAAGGCGCACTTTCCACCACTGCTTCTTTCATTCTCAGCAAATTGCGTTGTGATACTGTGCTTCCGTAGAAAGAATCATGCCATTCTCTGAGTAATGTTTGTTATTATTTAGTAGTGATATGAAGTGAATAACTACTACCTGAGCCACTGGAACACGAACACTGCAACTCACTACGGTTGCATGTGAGGTCCCTACCATTCCATCACTCCTACCACTGGGACTGTCACAAGCACATTAGTGAGATAGGCATGCCTGAGGAAAGATTGGAAGCATCTTGGGGAGCTGGACAGGTGCATTATTGGTGAACTGTATGCAATTTTAATATCCATTCTTTGGGGTTTTCAGGACTTTCAGGCATCAATGGAAATACCTGTTACACAGTAAGACACAAAACTGTTTGTAATTAATACTCTAATTGCAATCAGTAATCAAATGGGTAAAATATAAGCCCATGGAATATGCAAGAGGTCACCTGGAAGGGACAATAGAAAGTGGCTAGAGTAGGTCTGAAATTCAGAGGTAGAAGTGTTAATGCTTGCCTAATAGCCATTTTATTGAAGGTATGTAAATCATTAAACTGTAGTTATACAATTAATTGGCTGAGTCAGGCTGCATCTATCTCTAATATATTTTTTTTCTTTTTAGAAGCTTTTTTTTTTTTTTTTTTTTTTTTTTTTTGTCTTTTTGAGACAGGGTCTCACTATGCAGTTCAGGCTGGCCTTAAGCTCACTCTATAGCTCAGGCTGGTCTTGAACTCACAACAATCCTCCTGCCTCAGCCTCCCGAGTGCTGGGATTACAGGCCTGCGCCACCAAGTGCATGAAGTTTACATTTGTCGTAAGGAGTCC